>JACEFZ010027516.1:87500-323914 GCA_014155875.1 Cepaea nemoralis | reverse complement strand
GGTGCAGAGGTTGCCGGCCTGTGAATGTAGGCGCCATGCGGGCATGTTTAACGGGACTGTAAGTAGGGTTTAGAATTGTGTATGTGTAGACCATGGTAGTTGATTAGATAACCTGAATAGCAGGACGTACTACAATAGGTGTGTGAAAAAATGTCGTGGGTGTACATGTAACATTGAATATACCAGTGGTTGTGTCGCATAGAAACAATACATGATGCCATTCTATCACTCTGAGGTAATGAGTTATGTTCAAGGTGTGTCAGTGTGCATTTCATAAAGAGTGTCAACGTAGCCGCATCTCAATACCCCTAGCTACGTTAGAAAGGGCTCGTTGGCAAATTTTTATGTTGACTTCATTCCATACCATTACACAAATCTGTCAAGAATCATCTCATGCTGTATTCCTCTATCTCTCTTTCCTCAATTTTTTTCCTGTTGCCACAACATGTTCTAGTTTTTATCTTCTCACTACGTGGCCAAAGACAATAACTGCCTCTTTCTGATGTTTGCGATAAGTTGTCTTTGCCACTCATCTTCCCTTAAAGCGTCCTAATTGTTCATTTTGGCTGTCATATTAACTTTCAGCATTCTTCTATAAAACAAAATCTTCACGGCTTCCAATGAATTTTTCGCCTGTTTGCTAATTATCCAGGATTCGCAGCCGTATGTTAAAACTGGTCTTATGTAACATGCAAGAACACTTTTTCAATCTGTCAAGGACAGTGACTTATTGCACAATCCGTTCTTCATTTGATAGAAATCAGTTTTCTTGTCATATTCTGTTCTTTATCCCAGTGATGCATCTTCAATCTGATGTTATCGGAGGAACGATCAAACGAACGCACTGTATTTTCACAGGGTATCAAATTGGGCACGCTGGCCCGTCTTACATTCGGCCCTTCAATGTGCCTATATGTCCAACGTATTCATGTGCCTAGATATTTGAATTTCTCCACTTGCCCTAAAATAACTTCCTGCACATTAAGGCAGATTCTGTTTCTTTGATATCACCATGACTTCTGTCTTTCTATTATTCACACTAAGGTCCATTGATGCTCTTCGCATTCTAAAGCCCTCGTTTTCTGTGGCATAGCTATGGAGATGGGATTTAATAGGTCGCTAGGAATGTACCCACTAGTATAAATGTCAATTAGAAATGTTGTTAATATTCCAATCCCAACATCACCTAGAGCCTCAGTTTTCTCCAATGTAAAGTTGTCTGGACCGGGTGCCTTTCCTATCTTCGTGCGATTTATGGGAACTTCAACTTCCGCTGCAAGTATTGGTGGACCCTCAATGTTATATTGAATATTTACATCCGGTCTCCTATCATCATACAGCTCTTCCTGATATTCCGTCCATCTATTGACTATATACAGGCTTGTCCATGGGAATGGGATTCCCATGGGAATCCCATGGGATGGGATGGGATGGGACAGCACACATTTGTATTTCCCATGGGACACATGGGACAGTAGCCATGTCATAGCAACTTGATCTAAGTCAGAGCTACACTTTTTTTTAAAAACCTTTTTAAAGCCTTTTATCCTTCCTTTTTTCTTTATATATTTGTATCAATTCTTTATCTCGTGGTGGGACACCGGATAAATTAA
The DNA here is from genome assembly GCA_014155875.1 of Cepaea nemoralis. NCBI lineage: Eukaryota > Metazoa > Mollusca > Gastropoda > Stylommatophora > Helicidae > Cepaea > Cepaea nemoralis. The sequence goes on along the minus strand of JACEFZ010027516.1, from coordinate 322,301 downwards.
TAAATGCGCGCCTAGCAGCAGGCAGTAACAAAACCACCACCAAATGCGTGGCAAAAAACAAACAAACAGTTGTTGAACTAATTACATCACATCCAACAGTATCCGTTTCGGTTGAATGTGACATTATATGTGATGCTGCTAACTTTGCTGCAAGATCTACTCACGCTGCAAACAAGTTATATAATTACACTATATCACGGCAAACAGTGACTAGTTCTATTTTGGCGCAAGGAAAATTGGTCAAGCTGCAGTTTCAAAAATTGTTTCAAAATATGGCACAAGATCCAGAATGTGCAATATCGGGAATAGTTGATGTTTGGTCTGCAGGACAAACATATCTTTTGCCATATAGGGGAATTATTGCATATGGACTAATCAAAATTTGGAATAGATTGCTTTTCCTCTGTCTCTTTTAAAAATTGATAGTTGTCAACGTCCTAGATACCTAGGAATTCATCATGACACCTGGGAGACTGCAGCCAGAGACCGAAATTCGTGGCGTGCATCATTGCGCAAAGGTGCAGTCATATGTGAGGCAACCAGGACTGCAAGAGCTGTGAAGAAAAGGCAGGACATAAAAACCACTGCAGGAAATCCTCCTCCAGGGACGTCAAGCATTCTTTGCCCACATTGTCAAAGAACATTTCGAGCCAAAATAGGCCTTATCAGCCATCTTAGAACCCAGGCTCCACACCTTCAACCCCACTGGATGAAATGAATGGTCATCATCATTCTTGATGGACAAACAACAATACAACAGATACCTAGGGGAATGAAACTTGGGTTCATACAGGCAACAAACTCCGTTCTGATACTATCTGACATCATTTATTTACAGTAAGCTGGTGAAGAAGGGTTTTCGCAGCCAGCTACGTGGCAAACATTATCACAGGAGTTCATAACACAGCCATCATACATAATCATTACAACAAACTCTATCATCTATCTATCTAGTGAGTAACACTCCTAAATACACTTGTGTTCAATCTATCAAGTCCCCCTTAAGTTAAGCCCTGTTGCTTGTTCAATGTCCAGTCGGCGTCTGCCCTCTAACGTGTCACGGACACGGGCTGTAACTCTCCTCGAGCTTCTCGTGGAACAGGTCCTGGCACGCGGTCAGCGTGTCCACGGAGCTGTAGGCGAACTGACCTATACTTCTCGAAGGCTCTAGATTGTCCGAGCATTCGAGTGTGTCTGCCTTGTATTGGGGTTATGTCCCTTCTCGAGTTCCCTTCTATCTTTATGTTCCTACCGACTCCATGTGAGACTCTGACAGGGGTCCCCCTCCCCCGCTTCTATGGGTTAGTATATGGTAATTAGTCTGCACTAATTCTGTCATAGGATCACATGAAGTTGGTGATTGGTAGTTTCGTGGATGGGAACCTGGTCATCTATATATTTGCACTATTAACTCATGTATTTCCCCGTACAACAATCCAGGGTGATTGCTGAAGAGCCTATATCTCTTCCATATCCTTAAACATGCTTATCCGACCGAAGTTCCCTGACGCTTCTAGTTGTATCTTCAACCGCGCCCTTCTCAAGTATCCATATGATACCAGGATATTAAACTCTGTGTTAGAGAGATTTAACAAGACAAATTGTCTTGGCTTATTTAAGAACACCTGCAATTCTTGTCCTGAATGTGTATGTTGATACACTTTTACTTCAGCATGTTTTATAGTGCTGATATATATATATATATATATATATAGATATATATATATATATATATATATATATATATATATATATAGATATATATATATATATATATATATATATAATATATATTATATATATATATATATATATATATATATATATATATATATGCACTCTTGTTTTCTCCCCCGTATGTTTTAACAATATTTCCAGAAATATTATACAACTATTGGTCATAGATATATAGATATAAGGGAGTATAGGTGATACTTCCCCCCTCACTACCTAGTGCTTATAGAGGTGACTGGGTGAGTACAGAGTGATATTTTAGCACTACGAAGTTACGTGCACAAGGAGTGGTAGTGTACGTATTGAAGGCACACAAAGGACTAGTAGCAAAGTCTTTACATTTATAGTTGGCTGACAGACAGCAACGTGTCCGCAAGTACAAGATGCCTACTTTAATGGACTATATTGAAGCAGGTGAACGAATAGGCCTGAAAGGTAAAGAGTTACAGGAGTATGCCGAAGCAAAAAGAACAAAAGCAGACGGAAAGAGAAGAAGGCATAATGAACGCGAGGCAAAGCGTCTACAGGAAGAGAAAGAGACACAAGTAAAACTAGCTGAAATGGAAAACAAACGTCTACAGGAAGTAAAGTTAGCTGAAATAGAAAACAAGCGTCTACAGGAAGAGAAAGAGACACACATGAAAATAGAAATTGAGAAAGAGAAGATCAAGTGTCAGATGCAAACTGAAATCGAGTTAAGAAAACTAGAAATATCTTCGAAAGGTCAAAATGAGGAAAGCAGAAGACCTTCGCAGTCGTCACAGAGATTAAAACTGCCATACTTTACGGACCGAGACAACCTTGAATCTTATCTTGACAGATATCAGGCATCAGTGAAAGTGTTAGGCATCCCAGAAGAACAGTATGCTATTAGACTAGGGGAGCTTCTAACAGGAAAGGCACTAGGCACCATGTTCAATTTACCTGTAGAAGAAAGAAACAACTACACTATCTTACGTCAACGTTTGCTGACAAAGTTCCAACTAACTGAGCATGGATATAGGACAAAGTTTAGGACAGTTAGGGCCAGAGGACAAATCAAGATTTCACAGACTTTGTTAACACAGTAAATAATACATTTAACAAATGGATGGAGCTCGCAGAAGTAGGGAAAGATTTTAATAAATTAGTAGATCTAATGTTAAGAGACAAGGTAGTATCTGCATGCAATCTAATTTAGTGGCGTTCTTTGAGGAAACGGAAGCCAAAGGACATAGACACAATGTCTCAGTTAGGGCAAAACTACATGACTGCACATCCTAACGTATCTATTGGGAAACTAATGAGTGAGGAAATAGGTCTGTGCAGCGTACACTAAACAGGACCAGAATCCAGACATCAGACCAAGGGCGAAAAGTGTGGATTCAGCAACAGAAAGGTGAGCAGCAAGAACTTCAAGAATAATGGTTTCCGAGGAAACAATGTTGGTAGAGTAGGACGGTACCCATATAGAAGAGGGAACTTCCAGAGACGTCCAAATTATGCCGGATGTTGGAATTGTGGGAGCTGGAGACACAAGGCAGCAGAGTTGTGATGCACAACCATCAGATGGACCAACGAACAACACTAAAAGGGAGATTACTTGTTTCAAATGTGGAAAGAAGGGGCATATCAGCCATCAATGTAGGATGAGAGAAACAGAGCACTCAAATGCAGCGCAAGTAATTGAGACGCTGAACAATGAAGATTGTAGTGGGTGCAAACCTCTTTTTGAAAAAGACAGTCAGCCAGTCCTAATATGTGGTCATACAGTAAAAGCAGGATCAGCAGTGCATGAAGGAGGAAGTCTGAAGCTGCATCAGGGATTTGTCAATGATAGACCAGCGTTAACAATTAGGGATTCTGGATGTACGTCTATCGGAGTGAGGAGAAGTTTAATAGATCCCTCGGATTATACAGGGAAAAAGATTAGATGCATAACATTCAACGGCACAGTAGAGTTCTACCCAGTAGCCATAATAACAGTAAAAACACCATATATCACTGGTGATCATATTTGATCATAGGAAATGTTATAGGAGTTAAAGATTGTACAGAAGAGGAAGTAGTTTATTGGGACCGAAAATTAGTGTAAGCAGTAACGAGGTAGTTACCACAAGAGAACCTAATTAGAGAGTATAGCTGAGGTAGGAGAGGCACTTGAAGTAGACACAGGAACTCAGGACAAGGATAGTACAGCGGAGCAGATGAGAATGGATCCCATATATATGCTAGTGAATCCCAGAGACAAGATACTACTCTGAACAAATGTTCCCAAGGGTGTAGGAGAGTAGAACATAGGCAGTCAAAGAAAGGTAGATGGTGCTTCGAGAGGAAGAACAATGTTCTCACTCGCAGGTTTCAGATAGCAGAACTGCACGTAGGCAAGGAGCAGTACCTTTAGCACATAGAGACCGATATACTAGAACAGCTCAGGATAGTGCATGTGCAGGGCACATAGGCAAAAGGCGTATGCAGCAGAAAGCAAGGTGCCAGGTATATGGGCCAAGATTGAATAAAGAGTTCAGACTAAACAGAGACTCAAGTGTAACTGTGCAATATGCAGATAGGAAAGTTGAGTCAGGTCAAAAGAGTTTTCGCGACATTACTGACCCAGGGCTAGGGATAGCAAACAGAGGTTGTAATTGTAGAGGTACCATGAGTCATGGGTACATGAAAGGTAGACACAGCATCGACAGGAATCAGAGGTGGGTTAATGCAAGAACAGAACCACCTGATATAGGGTCGGTACACAAATAGTATTGTGTGGTCGTGAAGTAGTAAGAGATCTGAGGGTACATAAGTATAATGCTTTTCTATGATGTATTATTATTATTATGTGATGTATTAGTTCATGCATTGATACACAAGATAGATGGTTGTATTTATGTGTGATGAATATAGGAGTGTAATATGAGCATTTGATGTATTATGTAGTGTGGTAGCTGGAGTAAGGTGCAGCCATACTTAGGGCTACCCAGGCTATATGTCTGGGTCACATGTTTAGTAAGTTTTAATCTCCCAATATTTGAAAACGAAGTTTTCTTTTAAGAGGGGGGTGATGACATAAGCCTGGGTCATTGACATTGAGGTGAGTGACCGGGCATGAGGAAGAATGTCTGGGGTCTCGTCGCTTAGTAAGGAGTATCTGGAAGGCTACGTACGGTCAAGAGCATTATAGACAGTGTTGTCATTCTGAGATATTTGTGGGCTCTTCGCGGAGAGAGGGAGGACAGCGGAGTGTGTCCACCGTATAAACACTGAGTTTTTCTCCGTGCGGTAACTGGCTACAGACAGTTCACGTCAAGTCCACTACAGGTGAATTGGAACCAACCATATCGCTGAAGAGAGAGGGGGTGATAAAGACACGCCATACAGACTACCGGGAGAGTCCATTACGGTGACAGGTAAAGTTTGATACCAGGCAGTAGTGCTGAAACTAGCAGACGCGGCAATGAAAGACCAGTGTGAATCCAGAGTGGCGAGGAGCATCGTGTGTGTGTGTAGGACATCCGCGTCGGTGATAATGACAGGATTGAAAATCAAAGATATTGACAGGTGTGTGTGTGTGCGAGACAAGCGCACTGTGTTGTCGCAAGTTGACTGGTCAAATTGTCGACGGCAGTTAATAGGCCGGGTTGAGAGAGGGTCCAGGCTGCTTGTTTACGAGGACAGCTGGAAAGGGGTATTAACGTTAACCCTACCACATGTGCGTGTGGGCAGAGGAGTGGAAAGTTGGGTTTTGTGTGCGGAAAATGTTCCGGGCATTTTACAGACAGATTTAGTGTGACTTTCCACGGAGTTAAAAGTTCAGCCGGGTGGGGCGTGTCAAGGGGATTGTGTGCAAATGTTTTATAACGAAAGGAATTTTTTCACTGAGAGTGATAAAGAGAAATTGAGGTGACATTGGAGTTGGGGGGTGGAAGGAGGAATAGGTACTTCAGAAAAATTTCCACGCCAGAGTGTGGTCAAGATGACTCATTGTGAATGAAACAAAACAAGGTTGTTTTGAAAGAAAGCCAGATTTAATGTTTCGTCTTTGTTGAACTGTTCTACTATTGTCATCATTATTCTGTTATGAGCAAACAGTTTTAACGTATCATCATCGCAACCATGGCTGTACTTCTTTGCCGATAAGGATTATATATACCAAATTTAAAGCGCTGAACATTGGCTGACCATTCTCCTTTTCTTTTTGGTGAATATTGTCGGTAACGGAAATCCAGAACATTTATGATACAGCAAAGAACCATCTCCGCAACGAAAGTAACAACATATCGAAAGAACACTTTGGATTATTACTGGGGTGCCACCACGTACAGAGAAAGTACAATAACGTTACGGACTGTGTTGAGACAGAACAGTTTGGATATCACTATCATCTTCAACTTTTGTCGACAGTTGAACTGTGATCACCACGTGAATTCAGGAACCACTCAACAAATCAATCGGTCATTTTGAAATCTAGTGTCGTAGACATTTCCAGCGGATTGCGAATAACTATTAAAACGAACAAAAACTTTTGTGACTGATTAATAAGAACTTGTGGCGACGGATTAATGGGCACATATTTGTCGACCAACGAGTTGGACATTCTGTTTGCTGCTCATTGTCTTATAAATATTGTTTTCGGTTGTTAAGCTGTTACTTGTATGTGGTCCAGTGTTTGTCAGGTGTAGGGGAATTTTGGGGTGTTACTCGAGAGTCGGGATACAGCACAAAAAAATTTATTTTCTTTCTGGTGCTTACGATATTTTTGTAAGGAAAACGTTAATGAGTTAACGTGTCGTGCAGTGGCATTGGAATAGTCTTAACCAATATCTAGAGCCGAGTTGTCTGACGTCAGATTTGTGTATATGTGATGCTATAAATTGTTTTTGTTTCTCTTTCTTTTCATAATATTTGCATATGATATTTGCTGTGTTCGGATATATGTTATTATTGTGAACTTTTGTCGTGTCTACTATCTAGTGGTATCTGAGTCAGTTTATATTTTACGCGCACTGTGGGTGTCTCTACACAAGCTTGTGGTTGTTACTGTGGTTTATTTCTGTGTGATCACCGTCTCCGTGTACTTGGCTTGTGAGTCTAACGTTTTTATAGACAACATTTAGTGTTATCATTCATTCGTTGTGTATAGTACATCTCTAAGTGTCACGAGCTGAATGTCCCTTGTCATGAATTACGTCCTCTGTGTAACGCGTACAGGGTATTCAAACAGTGATTCTTAGAGTGGACCTATTTTATCTAACACTAAATATGTATGCACAATTATAGACAAGTGTTACATTTTACATCCAAAAACGCAGACAAATTAAAATAAATACTTGTTGCGTACAATTTGTCCGCTCAGTATATCGCTCTCTCATTTAATTCATTTACTCTCTGATTCGCACACCTTTCATTCAATATATAATTGTTTAAAATATACAAATTAAGGTGAGGTAAATGTTGTCGCCCTTAGAAAAAGGAAACTTGGCGATATGCTATATTCAAAAACTGTCAAGTACTATCTGTACTGGTGATAAGAAATGTTTATAAGTTAAATTGCAACATTGTATTGGGAGAAAATTTTAACTATGAATGAAAATGTTTGTGACATATTATGATAGACAATGTACAATTTACATGTTCACATATTTTATATATATATATGATTAAAGCACAAATGTAATACATATTTAACTAATAAACATTAAATTAATTAACTCCCAACGACGATCCGTGTGTTGTCGTTCTTTCGTCCGTGTGCTGTTCCAATAATGTTTACAATTCGTAGGTAACGTTTGGTGTCACATTCCTGTGTTATCTTTCCTATGTCGTAATAGTCATAGTATATCGCTTACCAAACCTTACTCAAGACGACTACCACGTTATGGACAGACCAGAACAGGTCATTCTTCTGCGCCTCAGAACAGGACACAATAGATTACGCAACCACTTGTATACAAAATTCAAGATTGGTGACTCAGCCATGTGCACATGTGGTTTGGCGTCGCAGACAGCAGAGCACATACTCCAGGATTGCCCAAACTACAACATATCCAGGCGAACCTTCTGGCCTAGAGAGACAACAGTGGAAGATAAACTCTATGGACCGCTGAATGAACTAAAAAAGACTGTTAGATTCATACAAGAGACGACATTGCAGTTGTAGACATGTTTTAAGCGAACGAAAGAAGAAGAAGAAGTATGTGCGAGGTTCTGTTCCGTTAGTTTGCGAAGTCCATTGAAATCACGCGTATGCATAGTTCTTAATATTCGCATGGTAACTTTCAGTTCTGTGATTGATGAAATAACTTCACAAATATTAATATCCACAGTTCGGATTGTTTTTGATGTACTGCTAATTGCCAATGTGGCCCAATATAGTTAACGGTTCTCAACGTTTCATGTCTGTGATAGCTATAAGTAGAGTATTAAATCAGCTGTCGACACTTCTAAATTAAAGTTCTACAGTAAGTGTAGAGGTACACTCTTTTATGCAACAGACTAAAATATCACAGCTTATCATATGGCCACTAATTAATGTAAATAGTGTTAATCTGCTGGTGCACTGGTTAGCCGTGATAATATGTCAGGTATTATATTATCCGTACCTTTAATGTGACGGATTTCAAAGTCGAAATCCTGAAGCAGAAGACACCATCTTGCTAATCGATGGTTCTTGGGGTTGCCTTCTTTAATCACCAGCAGTGGCGCCTTTTCCGTCAAGACAACGAAATGGGAACCTAAGAGGAACTTAGATAAACGACTAACACAAAAAACCAAACTTAGTGCCTCCAATTCAGCTGTCGAATACTTGATTTCCGCTGTTTTGAGTTTACGGCTGACATACAGGATTGGGTGTCTCACGTCTTCGTATTCCTGCATCAAACATCCTCCGATGGCGATAGCACTTGCATCTGTAGTTAATATAAATGGTAAATCAATGTTTGGTAATCTCAATATGGGTGGATTCGAAAAAATGGTTTTCAATTTGCAAATTGCATCCTCTAAACGGATACTCTTACACTTGCACATATTACATAATTGTATAGGTATCGATGTAAAATAAGTCTAAATAATGCAAGAGTGAAAATAAATTTACTATAGGCATATCTCAAAGTTATATGAAAAATCTTGCACCAACAGGAGTTAATGAACTGTAGCATGGTTTTTGCTCTTTCAATTTGGCGCAAAGTTGATTGATATATGAATGAGATGGTAAATATGATTGACAATTTGTTTGTTATCCGGATAGTGGTGAAAGATACATTTTGAAAGGTAGGTAATGTTGTTTGAAGTTGGGTTAACAGCAAAAGTATCAAGAGTGTCAGTAATTTGTCTTTGTTCATTCTACTGCTTGGTGAATGTGATTGTTTACTCTTGTTGGTTAACTCGTGTGTTTCACAGACCTTGTTGTATTTGTCTGCTAAAGTGGTAGATGGTGAGATCCGCATCGTTTGGTGTTTTTGTTCATGCAATAAAGCAGTTTGTTTGTATGCACACGTTTCTGACTTTGATTTTGTGTGAAGTCAATTGTTTGTGTTTGTTTATTTGCATACTGTTTGCTTGCTTTAATGTTGCATGATGATTTTATTTCTGTATCTGTATAACTTTCTGCAGATTTATGTGTTGTTTCTGTTTTAGTTTTATGTGTTCTTGATCGATAATAAATTTGCGATGAACACATATGATGACACTTGTTTGTTAATAATACTTCTTTGTCACTAGTAGTGTCCCTTGGATATTTTTGTATTCCTTGGTTATGTTTCTTGGAATTAATCACGTAATTGTTTCTCGTTTCTAGAGAACCAAATTGTTTCGACTCATAAAGTTGGAAATTATGAGTTCTCTCAGTTGGTTTGGTCCCTGTGGTTTTGTCTTCACGAGAAACTGTCTGTAATGTGAAGTTGTCTTCATTGTTTTGTGTAGTAGTGTCATTAAGACGTACTGTCGTTGCTGTGCTTCTGACATTGTTGTTTGTCAGATAATATAATTTCGGTTGAGAGTACTTTAAAGAAGTCGAGTCGGTTTTTAATGACTCGTCAAACTCGACAATTTTGCGATTCGGTGGCATCCTCAATTCGAGGTTTTATGCTGATGTTGTCGTTGAAAGATTCGACCGCCCCTGTGTTACGCACCTCTGTGAATTCGTTTCGAATTCCGTCGTCGGTGGTCTCCCTTGTGCTTTTGGCAGTTTGAGACATGCAAATGTGTTCTTTAGTTCTGGGATCACTGTTTGCTTTCTGGATGCCGTTTTTCTGTTCCCATTCTCTGATTTCTTCTTCAGAACAGGATCTTATATTAGGAAGATTTCTAAGAATAATATCAGCACACGGCTTTTCATTACAACAAACTCTATCATCTATCTATCTAGTGAGTAACACACCTAAATACACTTGTGTTCAATCTATCAAGTCCCCCTTAAGTTAAGCCCTGTTGCTTGTTCGATGTCCAGTCGGCGTCTGCCCTCTAACGTGTCTCGGACACGGGCTGTAACTCTCCTCGAGGTTCTCGTGGAACAGGTCTTGGCACGCGGTCAGCGTGTCCACGGAGCTGTAGGCGAACTGACCTATGCTTCTCGAAGGCTCTTGATTGTTCGAGCATTCGAGTGTGTCTCCCTTGTATTGGGGTTATGTCCCTTCTCGAGTTCCCTTCTATCTTTATGTTCCTACCGACTCCATGTGAGACTCTGACAATAGTAATCAACCCAATACTTCACAATTTACGCAGTATTTTTGGACGTGAATTTCTTGCCGAATCTACTACATTCTACAGTCCATTGTTTGTGTGTACTGATAATGCAACAAGCCTGACGGCAATATTTGATGGGCGGTTTGATGCCGATACATAAATGCATCGTTCGTGGTTGTACTGAGCACAGGCTATCAACATGTATTACTGATAGCTTCAGCAGAGGCGTGATTCTGAACTGGATCAGTTCATGGATCAACTTTCATTTAGTGAAACGTATTACAATACACGTCAGGCAGAGGCATCACAGCTGCCATTTTTCATACCAACAAAATTTGTAACACGTGAATGGCGATCATATTACCAACGTTTCAATGCCAGTTTAAAAATAAAAATTACTCGAATTACTTTAATGAAGATGAGAACATGATTTTTTGACAAACTAGAAATTGATGGTGCTACATCTCATTTAATTTTGCTATTATACTTCCTCCCAGACTATCAGTTGTACAAAGTTATTGTTGATTTTGACGAAGAAACTTCTAGCAGCGCGGTGAAGAAATATTGTCAGAACATTCAGAAATTATTGGAGAAAAACTTTGGCCATATTGCGGCAGTTCTCAGGCATTTACTACGGCATTCCTTACTGGAGTTGACATTAAAGCCAAAATAGAAGACATGGTTAAGTCAGTTTTTACTAAGAAGAAAGAGAATGCGGATACAAATAAATGGGCCAATGATTGGACTGCTTTTTCTAAGTCTGTTGTTATCATTCATCAATGGCACCTTTCCGTCTTGACAGACGACAGTTTGGTACATTGTGCTTCAAACAGGCTTAATAACTACGATCCATGGCGGTGGCGAGTGTGGCTGGTAAGGCCAATTCTTGCTGCAAATGTTTGCCCACAGTAGGTGCATGTGTAAACATGGTCACTTCGACCATTTTGCACCATCTTACGTCTCTCACGCTCTGTGTGTGCTTTATCTGCAATCATTTTCTCCTTTGTCTTTATTCCATTTCTGATAGTTGCCCTCCATGCAACACGTTCAGCGGCGACGTGCTCCCAATGTGCATTATCAATGCCTGTATCAATCATGTCCCGCTTACACACATCTTTGTATCGTAGTAGAGGCCGACCCTGAGATCTCCTACCCGTCTGTAATTCACCAAAAAGATGTCCTTTGGTATTCTACCATCATCCATCCTCCTAACGTGTCCTATCCATCTAAGTCTACGAAGACTGAGCATGGAATACACCGTCACACAACCTGATCTTTCCAATACTTCAGTATTTGTGATTTTGTCTTGCCACTTAATACCAAGTATTCTTCGCAGACACCGCATATGAAAGCTGTTTAAACATTTCTCTTGGCGTGAGTAAGTTGTCCAGGTTTGACTGCCATAAAGAAGAGTACTAAGGACACAGGCTTGGTAGACGAGGACTTTGTTTTTGGCAGTAAGCTTCCTGTTCTCCCAGACTCTTTTTGCTAACAAGTTCATTGTTGTTGCTGCCTTGCCAATCCTGATGTTGATTTCCTGATCTTTTTGTAATTATTAAACCAAATTCAAGAACAAGCATTGGAGAATGCAGATAGTAGATGTTGTAATTCTTCCTCAGAGTGGGTCGTAATCGCAGCATCATCTGCAAAAAGCAACTCTCTGATTAGTACCCTGCTAATTTTGGTCTTGGCTTTCAATCTCTGAGCATTATAGAGGCCGCCATCTGAGCGTGAGTGAATGTATATACCACCATCCTGATCACGAAAGGCATATTTCAGTATCTGTTGGTATATCTGTTATTTTATTTATCAAGGATTTAAATCTTTCTTGTGAATCATCTGCTGTATGTGAAGTAGCAGGAATTGTAGAACAAAGGCCGAAAAGTGATTTTGAACTTATTATTTGATCCTCCACCAAACAAAGCACTTAAGTTTGATGACCACAGAAACAACTGCCTTGAGGATGAAGTCCCCACGTTTCAAAAATTACGGCAACCAACTTCACAACCATTAAATTATTGGAAAAATGAACATAGGTTTCGACTGCTAAAAGCAAATGCGAAAATTGTTTTGGCCATATCACAATCGTCAGCAGCAGTAGAGTGCTTATTTAGTACAGCTGGATTGTTGCTGAGTAAGTAATGAAAACGGCTGTTACCAGCCCTCGTTATAAACTCTGTGTATATCAGATTTGCATGTAAGATGAAAATTGTGGAACATTTTTCAGGGATTACCTGGATTAACTGAATTATTGGAAACAGTCGATCAGCAGGAAATTGATAATGTTAACCCTAAACTTTCATCAATTTCATAATTTTATTTGAACTGTATTCCATATTAATATTATCATGGGAATCCCATGGGATTAGATGGGACAGGCATAAACTAACATGGGATGGGGTGAGATGGGACTGAAAAATGTGTCCCATGGACAAGCCTGACTATATCATCGTACCCCATCGATATTGTTATGCTCCTCGATTGTAAACATCCAAGTGGTATTTCCTGTTTTCCTACTTGTTATTGTATTTATTTGTTGATACATGTCTGTCTTTAACATAAATGACCATTTTACGCACCTTGAGATGTACAGGGTATGTTGTGCTTGCCCCAGATGTGTATAGACCAATAGGTAATCGATGGGACTTGTGGTCAATTGTACAACGGCCTCCTTTACATCCCGGAATATATCTGATACCCATGTTAGACTGGATTAAACTAAGGCCAAGGTCAATCGATGAGAACGCGAACTCACGGTCTCGCGGCTGCAGATAAGTATTTTAGTCTCTGCGCTTGTGCAGTGCCCATTTAACATTATACATATAAGTAATTCACCAATCGCAGTCTCTGTCTATCTCGCTGTACAAACTCGAACGATCTTCCACTCTCTCTCAAAGACACACACACACACACACAAACACACACACGCACGCACGCACGCACGCACGCACACACACACACATACACACACACACATACTGACTGATTTGCACGCTATAATTCTCTACTCATGTTCGTTTGTTTGACTATTTGTTTAATCCTATCCATGACTAGCTGCATTTCTGATGTTTTGTTTTACTTGTTCATTATATATTTGCTGCACATCTAGCTGGATTTACATATCAATGTATAGTATGTTAAGCAGCCTAAGTCTGAATGATCTAATTACAACCTTGATCATTAACTGGACTGTTTCAAGCAGCGCATCATAACTAACGCGTGATTGACAATGTCAGTGTGTTTTAACCAATGTGTGATTGACATTGTTCATGTGATTTAACCAACAAGTGATTGACATTGTTCATGTGATTTAATCAACGTGTTATTAACATTGTCCATATGTTTTAACCAACGTGTGATTGACTTTGTTCAAGTGATTTAAGCAACGAGTGAGTGACATCATATACCCAAATCGCTTCATGACCTGAAACGTGTATTTCCGTGAGAAGGTTGTGTGAATGTGTGTATGTACTACAACACATATGTGTCTGTTTGCAAGTGGCGGAGCCACCTGAATATGCCGGGGCAGTGGATGAGAGGTCCAACATCATCAAACAAGGGCGCACGCTGGTCAAACAAACGATACCTCTGCAGTTGGAATTCCAACTGAGAATGTCGAATAGGCCGCTAGCGGGCTAAATATCAACATTAAAAATCTGCTAAGAAAAGAATACAACATGCCATTCTGTTGCTATGTCCATAAGTATATGCTTGCCGGTGCTACTGAGTAATGCAATGTGTGCTCTATGGGAGTCGACTGTAACATGTAAGCGATATTCGTGTGCAGTGGAAGTGATCATTTACTTTAAATAACAGGAAACAAGTGTGCCTAACAAGTGTAGTATCTTCTACGTTTACTATGTCGTTATATTTTATCCTTTTCTCTTTGTAGTTCTTATCCTCTCGAGCAAGATACAGGTCAATGAATTGTATGCTAAAGATTGGCGGCTCATAGGGTATCTATCACTTAATAGTTAATTAAATACAGCTCATATATTATAACACAGTTTCTTAGTTTTCATAAACTTTGATATAATCAGAATCCGATGCTGCATCCACACTGGGTCTATTGTAAACCATGCTTGTCTTGTCAGCCGATTGTCGCTTGCCACTTCTCCATTTCCATAAGACAGCAGCGATTATGAGAGTCAGCAAGACAGCGCCAGCCACAATCCCAGCGACGAGCTCGATTCTCAAGCAGTTAGTTTCAAGACCTGAACTTGGTGCTGTTCAAACAAGAAAAGTTTACAGTGGTGAAACAGAACTAATAATACAATCATTGTGTGAACTTGTATACATGGCAAATAAGTAGTTTCGAGTTCATGATGTCGAATGTCGTTATTAAGATGACCATAACATATACAATTAGAAGAGTTAGCTTCACATGTTAGATTTGAGAAAGGTTGACTCCATTTCATAGAGACCGAAGCGAGTAAAGCTGAAGTCATTGACATGAAAGAATGCCTTCTCATATTATGATATTAACCACAGAAACTGACACGAATACAGAAAGGAAATCAACTGAACATACGCACTGATAGCCATAAACAAGACGGTCTGATTTAAAAAACAAAAAAAACTCGCTTGGCCGCGGATTGACAATCCACTAGAGATGACACCTGTAGTGGAATAATATTCATTGTCTTGTAAAATGAACACTCATAAAATTAAAACGTGAAGTAATAGTCAATTACTAGCTGTATAAATACCACCGTGGAACAAAGACAAAAGGAGATTCCTGTTCGCCAGAAGAATGTCCCCACCCCCTTCGAAGAACGCTCCGACATCTGTTTCTTCTTCACAATTTCGTGGAAGAGGGTACATCTGCGTCTTTTGCGGATATTGACTCTCGCATGACTTCTGGCTATGCCGTCACTGACTGCTGATCCTATCCTAATGTCCACTGTTCTGTGCTTTACTTCCACTCTACAGAGTCTACGGCTAAGATGCAACAATCCTACTTCACAGGGTGGCTAATACACCGGCTCGAGACAATGTAGATGCAAGTTACTTTTGATTTATTTGTGGTAACCCGAACAAGCTGCGCATTGGAGACAAAAGCCACGGGAACTATTACTGCGTCATTGTTTTCCATTGATCGTTCCGGTTGCTCCATGGCCACCAAGTCTTTCCCGCTATCAAGTACGGAATGCAATTTTGCAGGATAGTTGCATTTTATTTCTGCCCTCAGCCCAGATTTAAGCAAGTACGAGTACATCGTCTCAGTCCTAATGTTGGTTTTATTCTATTTCTGATAACTATTTGTAGTGAAGTCTTGTAATTCAGCTTTACTCGAGGGCTAACTAATACTCGGATAATAAGTGCTGAGGCTGCTTTTACCAACAGGGGTTACACGCTGCATAGACGGACTTTCCACATTTGATCAGGTTAGTAGTTGATGGTAAGACACAGTAAAACAATCTGACAATTAACGTTATCGCAGTTGTGCCATGTTCCATAAGGCGTTCTAGGACAAGGAGCGTTGCAAGCCAATTTCGAATGACACCAATTGTCCGTGTTCGGACTTTTTCACGAATTTTGCCAACTTTTATGGTGTTCGTTCATGTTTTGTTCTGGACCGCCTTGTGACTGCGTTCCGTGGTCGAAGTCTTGGATCAGTATCGGACACTCTCAATGCCTTGCTTCTCTGACTAGATATAGTGCATCATTTCTTTAATCGCAATGATTTCTGATTAGAATAGATAGCGCTGCTAACATTTGATCTGGGCACTTGAGCATCATCATAGCTAGACTGTTTTAACAAATTCGAATCCCTCGGTGGTGAATCTGACTGATGCGGCGAATTGTCTCTTTCTAGTTCACGGCACGACGTCCAGCAGACCAGTCGACCGTCCTGTCTAATTCTTAGAGGCTTTGTTAATAGTCCTCTCTATTTCTTCTAATGTACTTTTGCTTATGTTGTAGATAACCAGCGGTCATCGGATTCAATATATATTAGATGTATGATGTTATAGACCGTTTTGCAAAGTGTTCAGTATATGATGTACTAAGTTCATCATTGTCATTTATGCACCATTGACACTGTCGATACTCTTGGTATGTTTCTATAATTGCCTCGTTTGCCAATACGAATACCATTGCAGCCATCTTGATCTTAGCAATCGACAAGATTCTTTACCTCTTGGATGTGAAGTTTATTCTGCCTCGGTTGATCTAGAGGTAGAAGCCAGCCACAGACATCTCTCGCTTCTGGTATCAGCATGGTAGTGCCGTCCTTGAAAGTCTTTGACCCAAGGCGTCCACGGAGGACCTCATTTTATTTTAACGGACAGCGTTTACTTGTTATCATAACGAGGGAGATAAACACAATAAATGCGAAATTCGATAGGCCAAGTGGATTTAAGACAGAATTAGGAATTGTCTAGAATGAGTGGAAGACAGTCGAGCTCTCATATCTCAGACATTGTAGTTCAGTCTCTGATGCAGACTATCATTAGAAAAAGTGCATACTGTTGGCAACTAGTTATAGGGAGAGGATTAGACTCTCAAAATTATGATATTGGGTGTAGAATGAAATTAACTATAAGCATAATACATTTTACGTAACTAGAAGACAGCAATAATCAATGCGACATACTAGCCCAATGTAGAGACTGACCAATTGTGATGATGTCAGATGTTTCTACATTATGCCTGCATGTACATTAAAGTAAATAAAATAAAGTATCCGTTTTCACACAAAGAGATTATTAGATACTCGTGATAGCAAATCTAATTCTGGCACCCATCCATCTTTTCAAACGATAGTTTGTTACATTGTTCATAAACAATAGCACAATGTCTGGGCTGAATGGAAAAGACCATGTGTTGCCCATGCAGCATAATCCTTCTCTCGGCCTGCCTAGTTTACTCCAACGAAAAGGTAACAGCAATCTGGAACTGCAGAAGCTGCTGGATCAGCAAAGCAATGCTCTAAATGTCCGCCTGTCGGAGCTTAGATCCTAAACCAGTTGCCAGTAAGACTTAGGCCTTGGTCTGCCCAGCCATGACATGTAGTCTGTAGGTTGCATTTATTAGAACTAGGGAAAAGCGTGTATCCTCCCAATATGCGCTCCTCCACCCGAAGTCATTGGCACAATGTGGGGTGTTAGGTTTAGTGCGCACCACCCAACATTCAGCGCTAACAGAAAACATGTAGTACCGTCTACTTTTATACAGTAGCTCAGTCATACCTGACACAGACCTGACTAACTCCTGCTAGCCAGGTTTGATTAAACTTACTGACTCTTCAATACGTCAGTTTCCTGTACATCCCCGGAAATTCCTGGTAGCCATTCTGGCCGATTCGAGATGGGAGAGAAAATCATTGAAAGCATATTCCAGCCTCGCTGGAAATTCGAACACATAATCACCCTGTCGGCAGGCAAGCTTTCTAGCCAACGTGATACCACGGCTTCCTTTCAAATATACGACCAACAATACAATTTACATTAGTCAATAGACAAGTCATTAGTCGCGGTTCCAAATTCACAGCAACGAGTGGTCCCCATTATGCTCCGTTCCTGTGCCAGTGAATATCACACAAAATGGTCCTCACTACCCCATGTGAAAAGTGAAACAGACAGGCGTCTCTACAAACCATCAGCCCTCACAGGTACACTACGCATAATTCCAACACAAAAATCAGCCACAAAAAGTGAATTTCATCGTTAATGGAAGTATCAGTCACTAGAAAACCAGCAGCTACACATTACTGCATAAGGCAATCCAATCAGTTCAGCGATAGGTCGGCCGCCATCTTTCCGAACATGCAGCCCATGCTACAATCAAATACGAAAATGAGTAAAAGCATTCTACACGAAATTTACATCTCACAGTGTCACGTCACGCACTCAACGCAGTAGCAGGACGAAGGAACAATGCACTACCAGTCGAAAAAGAGAACAATGCGAATGCAAACCGTAGCCACAAGCATAAACACTCCAGAGGTCTTAACCTTCAAATGCCTATCCTCCATGTTGGGGACCGGAAGTTCCTTCAATTTACAGGTTTGCCCAGTGTTCTGTGTGTAATACTGCACTTACAGCCTACTACATCAACGAAAAGACACGATAACCTGATTCGTAACCTGTCTTATTCACACAGAGGTGTGCGTCTAAGTTATTCTGACCATCGTAAGCTAGTCCTATAACCATTTTATCATCCGATGCAAGCCCATCATCGGTAGTATCGTGTTTCACTACTTTTACTGACATTGCAATCAAATTTAATTAAGTCCATTATATCTCCTTACTAACTGCTTTTTGCTTGCTTACTTACGTTCGCTGGCTGTGAAATCCAGCGTGAAGTCCTGTATGTCGGATAAAGACATCCTATTGTCCAAAATCAGTGTGATGTCATACCGGACTGAGGTTTGCGTGAGTATCAGTTGTCCCATCCGTTGTCCCATGCTAATTGGTGTGTAGACTGGTAGTTCCTCGCCGTGCAGGCAGATACTCTCCGACTTCGGAAGAATCAGCGATCCTACTACGTTAGCCAGGAACCCGAAGGGACCTGTTGCCCAGTACGCACGACTAGCCGTTTTAGTAGGTCTTGGTCAGTATAGAACCTGGCCCGGGTGCCTTGGAAACACCTCTGCGTCCCACTAACTGCTTCTGAAGCGTTGCTTATGGTAAGATCTGTGTGTTGAATCTTGTATGTGTGTATTATATATAAATATTTATTGTCTCAGTCTTTATAGCTATTTCTTTTATCTTTTGTATATAAGTTATTGTCATCATGACAGCTGGTCATGTTGCAGTTGTAGTTATAAATTTTGATTTTTGTTTGTTTGGTCATTGCATTCAATCACTGGTTGCTGTTCGGCATGTCAATTGAACCTTTCGCGACTTAATCGCGATTAATTGGTGTTTAGATGGAGTTCATCGATCCATCCACCTTCATATTCTTTTAAGGCGTTGATCATTTCTGTTGTGATGTTGTCTGGTCTCTGGGTCTTGCCAGTTTATATGGTTAAGAGCATTTTAAACTTATGTCTTCAAAATAGGCGGTCTTTCATTATTTTATGGAATGACATACTGTTCATTTCCTAAAAAACGTCGAATCGTTATAAAGATATTTTAATATACGCTGTTTCAAATTTAATCATTCGCAACTATTATTCTATCTTCTTTGGTGTTCAGTCAACCAACTGTTGTGTCTTTTCTTTTCTTTGTTAGATCATTAATTCGTTTGTGCATTAATATAGTGATCGGGAGTTCTTGTTTTGTTTAGTGTTAATGTAATATGTCATTAAGCCATGCTTTATGCCTTTTTGCATTATTTCCTAATTTTCCAGTCATCTCCATATTTTCGTTGATTATTTTTGTCATTTCTTCTTATTTTCCATTAGTTGTAATATGTTTCAGTCACCCATTTCTTACATTCTATAATTTTTAGTTTTGGGAATATTTTTTTTTTTTAGCCTGTTTGACTTCAAATATTGAAATTGAACATTGTCGTTAAAAAAAAAATGTCTATATCAGACAATGTATCAAATATGTTCTTTATGTATATGTTGAATCCCCACGACGCTTGACGGCAGAAGTGGAAGATGATGATGATGATGATGATGTATATGTTGAATAGATTTTGTATCTCCTCATTCCTTAGTGAACATTGATGAAATGCTGTGTTTATTGGTGTATATTTGACCTTGATATGTATATTGTCCATAACTAATCTGTGATCATCTAGTGAAGGATAGACAATGTTTCCAGCAGGCTTCTGACTTTCAGCAAGATAATTCTTGTAATGCAATGATGATGATTCCACTGTACAAGCATCCTTGACAAAACTTGCTACAAGCTCTGGTGTGAAGTTGATTAACGTGACAAAAGTATTATATCCAGTGTCATTTATATATATAAAATGTACCATGCCGATAAGCATGGGCGATCATGATTCGCAATTTCACTCGATTATCGGAGTTGTGGATCAGCTCATTGTTCTTGTCTCGACCATGCCACGTGGTGAAGCCATCCAGGTATTTACTTCTCTGTCTCCCCTTGTTCTCTTCGACTCGATCTTGCCAGTTTTCACCAAGTTCTCGAATTTATTTCTTCTCATAACATGTCCAAAAAATGTGGATGTCTACGTTTTAGTATCTCTAAACAGTTTATTATTTTCATTTGTTTTTTGTAGGACATAGTCATTGGTTTTTTCTGTCTGACCATAGTATTCTTTGCATTCTCCTCAGAAACCACATTTCAACAGCCATGAGATGTTTTTCAGCTTCACTGCTCATTGTCCACGCTTCACATCCATATAAAAGTACAGGCTCTAAGTTGCACCTCAACACTATTTTTCTCGTAGCAATTGACATCTTTTTATTGCTCAATATGTTTTTCATCTTACAAAAGGCTGCTTTCGCCATGCTAATTCTTGTTCTAATCTCTTCAAGGCATCTCCTAGTAGATGGTACGACTGTTCCGAGACATTTGTGCCGATTCACTTGTTTAAGAATATTCCCATTTACCTGTATATTACATGGTGGTATTTCGTTCTTCCTAGTGACGACCATAATCTGTGTCTTCTAACAATTTAATTATAACCCTAGTTGTTCACTGTGTGCAACAATTGCATCTACTACATGTTGCAGCTCCTGCTCATTTCTGCAATCAATTCTGTGTCATCTGCATATCTAATGTTATTGATGTTTCTTCCTCCAATGATGATTCCTTTCATATAGTGTGCATTTCTGAAAATATTCTCACTATACAGGGAAAACAGATCTGGAGACATTACACATCCCTGTCTCACACCTCTCTTAATAGATTGATATTGGCTTACTTCATTATCAATACTGATGGCAGCTTGTTGTTTCCAATATATGTTTTTAACAAGTCAAAGATATTTCCCATCAATTTGTAGATCTGCAAGCATCTCTATCATGTCGACATGTCTTACTCTATAGAAAGCCTTTGTGTAGTCAATAAAGCAACGATGCTTATCTTTATTTACTTCTATAGAACGTGCAATTACTCAGGGGCGTCACTAGGGGGATAGGGGAGGGGGTGCGGGCCCCACCGGGTGACACCATCAAGGGGTGACACCAAAATAGAAAAATTGCAAATTTGACAAAGCAGACATAGCTCTGTCTAGTCGGGTTTCATAACCGTTCATTGTTAATTTTAGAAATTTTAATGTTAAATAACAAAAATTTAACTTTGTCCGAGTTTGTCGAAGTTCTTTATTTATGTTTTACCTGAAGTATTGAAGTTATATTGTTCAATTTGTTTTCTTTCTTATGTCCTTATTAACTTTTTGACTTATTTTACAAACATTACTATATGCGATTATATATGGTACAGGAACACTCGGAAGAAGACCATGGTGAAAGTCTAGAGGGGTGACACCAAGAGTTTACCGCACTGGGTGACACCAACCCCAGTTACGCCACTGCAATTACTGTTCCCAGCATTCACACAGCATGTACTGTACCCCTGCTTTCTACAAACCCACATTGTTCTTCTTCTATTTCGGGATGTATTATCTTCCTAACTCTTTGCATGATAATTCTTAGCAACATCTTGATGTGGCTCATTATAGAAATTGTTCTATGTTGATCACATTCCCAGGCTCCTGATTTCTTTGGGATTGCAATAAATACCGAATTACATAATCCATGAGGTATATCTCCAGTATTATATATTGAGTTCAGCAGTCTGGTGACTTGATCTATTTTATATTCTTTTAAAGCATTAATCATTTATGTTATGATGTCGTTTGAACCGGAGATCTTGCTAGTTTTCATATGGTTAAGAGCATTGTGAACCTCCATTTTCGAAATTGATGGTTCTTCATTATTATTTCGAATATCATACATTTCTTCTCTGTGTTTTTAAATATTTTTCACATAATCTGACCATACGTGTAAAATCTGATCTGTTTCAATTATGGTTTTTAGGCAGCCTTCTGATGTACGTGTTCTTTTACTAGTAAAATTTTTAATTCTTGTGTGCATTAATTTGGTACTTTTTCTGTTGTGTTGTTTTTAAATTTCTATGCAATTTTTCTCAAGACAATTTCTTTTGCCACTTTACACAATGTTCTGACTTTTCTGTGTATTTCTTCTTATTTGGCAGCATTATTTTTGTTGTGTCTTCTTGTTTTCATTTGTTGTAATATTTCTTCAGTCATCCATTTCATACGACACCCTTTCTTTAATTTTGGAATAATTGTTTCTGCAGTTAAACTGATTGAATTCTCAAAATTTACGATTGATCATCCACATCTTGAAATAGGATCTCTAAATCAGGCAGTATATCAAATCTGTTCTTTACGTCTAAGTTAAAATTGTCGTGTACCTTGTCATTTTTCAATGTACACATATCATATGTAGTGTTTCATGGTGAATACTTGACTTTCTTTAACTTTACCCTAAATGTTCCTGCAATCAATATGTGATCAGTGTAACATTTAGCATTGGGAACGGTTTTTGCGATTGTTAATACAATCCATATTTTATGAATTATTGAACATCGCTGGAGAGGCAAGGGACATTTTAAAATTGAAATGGAAGTCATTTCATATACTCTCGTAGAGACGTCGGAGACCACAGAGGCGTGGCATGTTGTTTAGATTAAACTTCATCAAAAACTTTAATTGGATATAACACGGTTAATGATATAATTATCACTATCAGACATAGAGGCCACCCACCTCCAAAAAAAAAAAAAAAATAACAACACACACACACACACACACACACACACACACACACACACACACACACACACTCACACACACACACACACACACACACACACACACACACACACAAATCTCATACAGAAAAATGCACATACACCAACAGCAGACGAGGACGAAGTTGAAGATGTTTACAGCACACTGCACGACATATTAGATAAGATTGGCCATAATGACATAACAATAATAATGGGAAATTTCAATGCAAAAGTAGGTATAGGAAGAGTTGAAAATGAGGACACGTTTTAGGATAATTTGGTTTGGGGAAACAGAAATGATGTAGGTGACACATTAATTACATTTTGCACATAGAATGATTTAATGATAACCAACACACATTTTAAACAACAACCAAGAAGATTCTTCACATGGAAGTCCCCGGAGAGTACTACCAAAACACATACAGATTATATTTTAGTACACATAATATGGAGAACAAGCATAACATCAACAAAAGCCGACACAGTGCAGACTTAATTACGAATCATCAGTTATTAGAAGCAGATGTGAAATTAAAACTCAAAAAGCGTTAACGAGGACCAATGTCACTTCGTTTTGAACTAACAATAATACCAGATGCATACAGCATAGAAGTGAAGAATCGTTTTGGGGTCTTGATGTCTATACAGGAGGAGATGACACCTGATGAATTGGCAGTACACACAAGAGATATCTTAAAAACAGCAACCATAGATTTAATTCCGTCCAAGAAGAAGCAACATAAGCTATGGATTACATCAGACGCGTTAGAATTACTTAAACAACGAAGGAAACTGAAACAGAAAGGAGGAGAAAACGATAACAGCAGGATGAAGTATTCATCTTTGACACGAGAAATTAGAAATAACACAAGAAAGGACAAAAACCAATATATACAATATTGTTGTACTAAAATATAGCAATATCGTAAAAATGGAAGTGATTACAAAATGTTCAAAGAAATGAAGTTATTGTCAAGAAATTTTCAATATCAGTTAAATCTTATCTGTGACAAGTTGGGAAATACCGTAACAGAATCTAGAAAAAATTATAGAACTATGGCACGAATACAGCTGTGGAATGTATTCCATAGATGCCTGTGAAGATATGAATGAGATACATGAGCCAATGACAGCAGAGACATAACCTGATCCCTCATTAGACGAAATTGTATGGGCAATAAAGAACCTAACGAATGGTAAATTATCAGGATGTGATTAGATACTAGCTGTACTAATTAAACCGGGAGGAAAAGAAAGCATAAACATCTATCACGAATTATATAAAATGATGAGGAAATATGGTATATGGCAACAGATTGGAAAAGAACTATCTTTATTCCAATACCAAAAATGGGTGACCGGAAATTATGCACCAACTATAGTTCTGTTGCCCTGATCATTCATGCAAGTGAAATTATTTTAAAAATTATAAAGGGAGGACTTCGTAATAAAACGGAAGAAAAGATTAACGTGGTTCAAGCTGGATCTAGACAAGGAAGAGGAACAAAAGGTCACATACTCAACATGCGTTTAATAATAGAGAGATACAGAGAATTTAATGTAAATATATTCTCATTTTTTGTGGATTATTCAAAAGCATTTGACCGTGTACTACATAAGAAGCTTTGGGAAATCATGAAGAAAATGGGCTTTTTATCACATGTAGTACAATTCTGAAAACATGCTCTATCTAGACCAACAAGCAGCGGTTAGAATAGATAGCGAGACATCAGATTGGTTTGCCATCAAGCACGGAGACGGTCGGGGATGTGTTCTGTCCCCTTATTTGTATAACATGTACACCGAAATATAATGAGAAATGTCAGAGATTATATACCCAAGGAGCAATATGATACCCTAAGTATCGATGGTTATGAAATACCAGAGATTATATATGCTGAAGATACAGAATTACTATCCACATCACAGAATCGTATCGAAAAACTATTAACCTCACACCAAAAAAAATAGTGAAAATGACAACTTGTATCTTAACATAGCAAAAACAAAGATAATGCATATAGATAAAACTAATATGGAGAAAGAAATATATGTTAATGCGGAAAGATTGGAGGTGGTGAAAGATGTCGAATATCTTGGGTCATTAATTACCAACAATAATGATACAATGAATGAAATTAAAAGACAAATATCTAATGCTCTTCAGAAACTAAAATAACTGAATAAATTGTGGAGGGGGACGGATAGAACTACAAATATATGATTTTAAAGAGCATGCATTTTTCCCATTGCAACATACGCCTGTGAGACCTGGACATTTAGTAAACAAGCTGAACAGCGCATAAATGCATTTTAATACAAATGTTATAGATGAATTCTAAGAATATCTTGGATACAGAAAAGAAAAAATGCATCGATACAACCAAAGACAGCTATGGTAATTCAACAATAACATAACTGCGATAGGGTAATTATTGGCCCCCTGGAGTTTGCCTGTTGTAAATATTCTCAGGTAAGAGACAACTCCTATAGTGAATAAGGAAGTGTATAATGACGAAAGCATTCCAAATTCTTTTGAAAAGTGCATTCTGACAATACCTACCTGAAAAGTAGAAGGAGAAGTCTGAGAATTAGTACGTGGAACGTACGCACCCTGTATCAAGAATGGAAATTTGATAATCTTATTGCCGAAGACAACCAAACATGCATTTATACATTTTAGGCGTATCTGAAAAACAAAGATGGGCAGATGCAAGTTATATAAGGAGAGAAAATTACATATTTATAAACTCAGGAGGAGATCATCACGAGAGGGGAGTGGGAATTTTAGTAAAAATAAACTTAGAAAAGCATATTAGTGGATTCTGGGCTTATTAAGATAGGATGATACTACCCAAAATTAAGGCAAGACCATTCGACATAGTAATTATTCAGACGTATGCTCTAACAACTGATTATAGTGATGAACAGCTAGAAGAATACCATGAAGACCTACAACAAACACTGAAAGTTGCAAAATCACCAGAAGCCCTAATTGTCATTTGAGACATGAACGGAAAATTTGGAAAATATAAATATAAGCAGATAGTAGGGTAACATGGTATGGGAAACAGAAACAACAGAGGAGACCGGCTGATACAGTTCTGTGAAGACAACAATCTTATTGTTTGTAACACAGTTTTCCAACATAACCCTAGGAAACTGTACACGTGGAAAAGCCCTGGAGATAGAACAAGAAACCAAACTGACTACATTGTGAAGATTACAGAACAATTAGCTTAATGAGCCACACAACTAAGATACTACTCAAGGTCATACAAGAAAGAATTCAGCAAAAAATAGACGAGGAAGTAGCTGAAGAACAATTCAGGTTCCGCAAAAACAGCGGAAGCAATTATCTATTTGAGGATGCTAAATTCAGAAATGTATATATGTTTGTTTTATAGACTACAAGAAAGCTTTTTATAGAGTACAACATCAACGTGTCTTCAAGATATAGGAATAGACGGAAACTAACTTGTATTGGGAACAAGTGGCGTCTATTAGATGCGGACATAACTATTCGTCGCCTATAGAGAAAAAAAGAGGAGTAAGGAAGGGATTTCTACTTTTCCCAAGCCTTTTCAACCTATAAAAAGAAAGAATTTTTAAACAAGTTGAAACATCAATGGAAGAATCATTAACAATCTTAGGTATGCCGATGAAATCGTGTTACTAAGAGAAAACAAGCAAGAGTTACAAGACCTGATGGAACAATTAAACATGCATAGTGTAGAATGCGGCTGAGCTATTAACATTTTAAAACAACAAACAATGATAATTAGCAATGGAAAGGAAAGGTCATCAATGAAAATCACAGTAAGCAGGGAGATACTAAAGCAAGTAACAAGTTTCTCTTATCTTGGACATATAATAGCAGATGATGGCAGAAGTGAAATATAAATTTTAAAAAAGAGAATAGGAATGGCCAAAATGCTTTCAACAGCATGAAATCAGTATTGACATCTAGAGAGATTAACGGCACATTAAACATGAGAATTGTCAAATGCTACGTATAATCAATGCTACTGTATGGCGCGGAAGCCTGAACATTGAACAATCAGCTAGAAAGTTGCATAGATGCCCTGGAGATGTGCATATACAGACACATATGTCGTATTTCATGGAAACAAAAATAATCAAATGCATGGGTTCTAGTAAAACTGGGAGTGAAGAGGGAGTTTATGAAATAAATATAGAGGAAGCAAGTAAAATATTTAGGCCACGTTAAAAGACATGATACTATTATAAAAACTATACTGGAGGGCAAAGCTGAGGGCAGACGAGCAAGAAATAGACAACGATACAAGTGGGAAAATAACATCAAGAGATGGACGAACATCAGCCTGGCAGTATGTACAGTCAGGGCGAGAGACAGACAGTGTTGGAGATCCATTCCAGCCAATCTTCATTGTGGAGACGGCACCTGATTGATTGATTGAGTGATTGATCCATACAACAAGAACTGAATATTGAAGAAGGCTGGCTGCCAAAGGCGATAAAACAATGAAAATTGAAATATTCTGGTCACTTGAAACGTCATGAAAGTTTGAGAGAGAACAATCGTGGAGGGGTATATGCCCGGGAAGAGAAGAAGAACAAGGCCAAAGAGAAGATGGGTGCAGTATGTAGCAGACGATCTTGAGACTGATGAATCGGAAGCAGGACATCTTGCTTAAGACCGAGAAGTTTTCCAGACGTTTGTTATGGGAGCGAAGTTATGCAAAGGACATTACTACTAAATGAAAGAATATACCCTACATGTACACCGAAAGAGATAGAGAAACAAATAATTAGACACACATCAGCACACTGACATATACACAGGTAACAAAACAACACATGAGACATACACAAGACATACACGACTTCCGGTCCCCAAGATGGCGGTTAGGCATTGAACCGTAAAGGACTCTGGCGTGTTTATACTTGTGGCTACGGTTTGCATTCGCAGTTTCTTCATGTTGGACTGGTAGTACAAGCTTCCGTCGCCCTGCTACTGATTGAGTGCGTGGCGCGACATTGTGAGCTATAAAATTCGTGTGGAATGCTTTTGCATCTGTCGGATGTTGTTTGCACAGTGAACTGCATGTTCGGGACAATGGCATGGCCAACTGTCGCTGAATTGACTGCTTTGCATTTTCGGTTCACGGGTGCATATTTCAGGAGACTCATGGGAGTCGTCGCTGGAGCTACGGAGTTCGTGCTTTGTGCGACGCTTTCGGCGGGTCGCCCTGCGGAAAGAGACAGAGCCATGTGGGATAAAACCAGGGTTAATGATGTCTTTCTGGTGACTGCCGATTCCATCGACGATGAACTGTACTTTTCGTGGAGGACTTTTGTGTTGGCATTCTGGCGGCGACATTATGCACAGTGTACCTGTGTGGGGTGTAGGCTTGCCGATACTCCTGTCTATTCCATTGTTCACATTGGGCAGTGAGGAGAATTTTGTGTGATATTCACTGGCACATTAACGGAGCATAATGGGGACGACCCGTTGCCGTGAAGTTTGATCCGCGACTCACTAACTAACTAACTAACCCTACACATAATTGTAATTGTGCATACTGAAGGTAAATTTGCCTAAACAATCAACATCGGATTGATCGCATCGTCCTGCAAAGGACACGCACTATTTATAATATGAAGAAGTATTATTGAATGATCGTCTCCTCGTCATGAGGCTAGTGGGTATTTGCTACCAACCTTGTAAATGTATAGATATATCGAAACTGTATGTGTGATGTGGTTTACATCGTGCTGACCACCTTTACTTTCCTGAATATTTGTAACAGTAAAGAGGCGTGTACGTCCCCTTCTGGTTATATGAACCGTCATTGGACTGTCACGTGACCAACTTCACACACTGTAATAGACGTATAGTATGGCCCGTGTCAAAGGTGACAGTTCATCAAATCAACACACTCTACTGGTTTTCAAAGTGTATTTACACGTCTGCGTATTTCTCCGTTAAGAAAGCAGGCTGAGGAAGGTGAGGACACGCAAGCTTAGGGCAGAGTGGCTTGCTTCGCTTCGGAGGTCACGGGTGGCAAGCATCGCCTGGATCTTTTCTCCGGGGCATGCCGGTGTGCTGGGGAATGAAAAGGCGGACAGATTGGCTGGCTCTGCAAAACTTGGTGGAGTATTGATGCATGACAAGGCAGAGGTGGTTGCGGCCTTGTGGGAGTACGTGTACACCTCGGGGGAGCAAATGGATCACCATGGTCTGGCAAGAATGAGACAGCCAGGAGTGACGAGTGGATCTGGCCGACGCTCGACGCTCAGAGGAAAGGCAAGACGAACGTATAATCAGATTGCTAATGGTACTATTTGTGTTGGAACTCTTCGCTGGCTGCTGAGGATGGGACGGAGCGCTTATGGGAATACCCAGAATGATGTGATGTCGGTTCCTAAATCAATCAATTAATCAATCTAAGACAGCATACATGATCAAGCTATGAGCGTATGGCCCTTGATGTATAGTGGCTAACACGTCGTATTGTGGTCCGACAACTACATAGAGAAGCTATAACTTCTAATGCTGGCTTTTTTCGTACATACAAGCCGATGACATGTCAGTCCAAATACGGATTATACAACAGTCTATACAAAAAGGTTTACGAAGACTTATTTCAATGGACTAAGTCAATTAACTGTTCATCACTCTATCTACTGCGCACTGATGTGACTTAGTGTCCCTGCGACTGAACTCTGACTCTCCCTCACTCTACAGCACTAACTCAGCATAAATTTCTGATTCTGAACCCGTACTGATCTTTTTGCACGTCAATCTGCACTGCAACCCGCTCTCGATGCGGAAAACTTAACCCGCACTGCAACCCGCACTGCAACCCGCACTCGAGGCGGAAAACTAAACTCGCATTTCAACCTGCACTGTAACTCATCTCATCTCATCATGGTCCTCTTGTACCTTGCGGTGTTGAGGTGAAGTATAAACTTCGTGAGAGTGCCCGATTATGGGTTTCATATATCGATATTCCCATGGACTCTGCTATTCCCTCCGTCCAACGTTTACGTGGTCGGCCTCTTCTTCTCTTTCCATCTGGTCTGTACATCATTGCTTGTTGTGGTATGCTGTTGACTGGTAACCTACTTGCATGGCCAAACCATTTGACTTGCTGCTTTCTAATAAACTCTAGTGCTGCTAACCCCCACTTTAGTCCTGATTTCTTCATTTCTGATCTTATCTCTTTTTGATACGTTGAGTATTCTTCTCGGGAATCTCATTTCTGTTGTTATGATTTTTCTTTTCTCTTTTTCTGTCATTGTCCAGGTTTGGCATTGGTAGCATAGAGTTGGTAGGAAGATTGTGTTGTAAAGTGCTTTCTTAGTAGTTATTGATACATGTTTGTTCTTTAGTATTGGTGCCATTTGTCCAATGAGTTGGTTTGCCTTATTGCACCTATTTTCGATCTCGTCTTCTGATCTGCCATTTATGATATTATACTTCCTAGGTACTTGAAACTCTTTACTTGTTTCAAGGGATGTTCGTTTAAGTGAATTGTTGTTGTTTGTTCTTCTTTAGTTATAGTCATTACCTCTGTTTTGCTTGTGCTAATTTTCATGTTATGTTCCCTACACATTTCGTTTAGACTATTCATGTGGTCTTGTAATTCAGCTTCTGATTTTGCTATTAGTGCTTGGTCGTCCGCTAACAGGAGTTCTCTAATGGTTAGATTTGCAGATGGTTCTTCTTCTGTGATCTCGTCATGCGGTATTCTTGCTGTCTCTGCTTGGCTGGTTTCTTTACATATGTTGTCTATATATGTTATGAACAAGAGAGGGGACAGGACACAGCCTTGTCGTACTCCAGATCTTATGGTGAAGGGTTCTGAGTGTTCCTCCAGTTGCTCTCACTATGCATTCATTGTTGTTGTTTAAACTTCTACATAGGTTTGTTAGATGTGTACTCACTCCATATTGCTTAAGGATTTCTCAAAGTTCGTTTCTATCTACTCTATCGAATGCCTTTTCTTGGTCGACAAAGGCTAAGTAGAGTGTTTCACTGAATTCGATTGATTTTTCTATAATTTGTCTAAGAGCAAAAATGGCATCTGTGCATCCTTTTTTCCCCATACATCCAAGTTGTGTTTCGCTTAGCTGGGGTTTTAAAGTAGTTCATTATCTTTTTTCAAGAATTTTGCAAAATATTTTCCCAGTATGACTCAACAGTGAAATGCCTCTGTAATGTGTGCAGTCTCTTTTGCTGCCTTTGTTTTTCCAAATTGGGATAATTATGGCATGTCCCCAGTCTCGTGGTGTCTGTTGTTCTACCCAAACATTGTTGAATAGTCTATGTAGCCAAGCTGTTCCTACTTCTCTTGCTTCTTTAATTAGCTCATTTGGTATTTCATCCTATCCCGGTGATTTGTTCAATGGGGCTAATCTGATGGCTTCCGTAATTTCTTCTTTTAGTATGTCTGGTTCTAGTTCTTCGGTGACATCTGTGTAGGTCTCTTGAATTCCTGTGACATCTGATGGGATGTTGAGAAGTTGTTCGAAATACTGCTTCCATCTTATTAGGATTTGTTTTTGTTCACTTATTGGTTCTCCATTTTCGTTGTTAATTATTTCCTTTGGGCCAAAGGGTTCTCCTCTGGTTCGCATTGCACCTATCTTTTTGTAGAAGTTTCTAGTTGCCTCCTTGTAGTTTTTATTTAGGGTTTCTCCATAATCTTCCCAGTCTTTTTGTTTTTCCCTCTTAACTATTCTACTCACATGTCTCCTCGCTTTTCTATATTCTATGAAATCACATTCCTCTTTGCTCTTCAACCACTTTTTATAATTTTCCTTTTTGTATTTTACCGCTTTCTTTACTTCTGCGTTCCACCAACTTGTTATTTTCTTTATCCGTGTTTTGCGTTTTTTTCTAGTGCCACATGTTATTTTTGCAGTATTTAAAATGCTTGATTTGAAAATCTCCCATTCTTCTTCCACTGTTTTTCTTTCTGTAGGTAATTTTACAAAGAGTTCAGTTAGTTCTTTCTCCTAATTTTCCCTTACTGCCTCGTCTTTAAGGTTTTTTAAGTTTACTGATTCGCATGGCATGTATGTTCCTGCTCTTTGTGTTCTTCTTCTCATGGTTCTTATTGTGGCAACGACTGCTTTAAGATCTGTGTTTTATACTGAAATTGGACACTGCCCTTGCATCTAATAAATTTCTCTTTCTGTTATTTCTTGTTGATATAAAATCATTTTGGCTTTTAGTATCTAGATCGTTCCATTTATACCACGTGTATACTTGTGAATCTTTATGTTTATAGAATGTGTTTGTTATATAGAGGTCGTGTTGGCTGCAAAGCTCTATCAGTCTACTTCCGTTATCATTCCTTTCATTTTGCTGATCTCCAAATGCTCCCAGATGTTTTTCTATACCCACTCTGTTATGTCCTAGTCTTACATTGAAGTCTCCCATAACTATGATGGTGTCCTGCTTATCTATTTTATTTAGCACGTCATGTATGTCTTCGTAGAAGTCCTCGCATTCTCGCTCATTATTGTTTGCATTACATGGTGTGTATATTTGTACATGTGTTGTAATTGTTTGTTCTTTTATTCTCACTGTTATGATTCTTTCTGATGTATACTTTATTTCTAGTATTCCTCTTGTTAGCCGTGATTCGATGACTATTCCCACACCGTGTCTTGCCCTTTCTTGCTGTTCTACTCCAGAGTAAACAAGCGTGTAACTGCGGTAGAGCTCCTTGCATCCTTTCCCCTTTGTTTTGGTGTCCGCTATTCCCATCAGTCCAATTGCCCCGTCTTCCATTGTTTCTATAAGCTCTTCTTCTTTACTATTGAAACCACAGATGTTCATTGTGCCTATTTTTTGAATCGCTGATCTATCTCGTATTCCATTAACATTGCCGGATCGATAGCCGTTTGGGTCAGTCCGTTTATACTTCTTAGTTTTTCTAGGAGCAGTATGAAGATCCCCTGTCGGCTTGCTAGGCCAGTCGTAGGATTAGGACACTAATTTGACCACAGGGAGTCCATCCCGTATGGCGAGCCATAGCCCCGTTAGCCCATGACCTCGCGGTCATGGTTGCCCGGTCTGCACCACGTGGAGGTGGGGGTTGACATGTGTAGTCTGCGGGTCATCGGCAGGCTACTAATTTTCGCTCTTCACCCCTCCTGGGAGAGGCTAGCCGATCCTAATCCTACTGGCTGCAGGGCCAGGCGCATTCCATACCTTGCAAACTGCACTGTAACCCGCACTGAAATTCGCACTGCAATCGGCACTGCAACCCGCATTGCTACCCCCACTCGAGGCGGAAAACTAGACTCGCATTTCTACATACACTGCAACATGTTCTTGAGGCGATTATAACTACCCCATGCAGAATCTAAGGCTTCAGGCCGAACTCAGCTAACAACTTCCCTCTGGGCAGCACCCTATTAAGGCTGAAATCTAAGCAGATCATCGAAACTTCTCTGGGCTTTAAAAAAAAAAACCAAAAAAATCTGCTTCTGCTGCAACGTCTTAAATACCCGTCTAATCCACGAGCGACTGACTGCATCCTGCCTTTCTCGTCAAACTAAATGGTTAACCTGCAGCACGCTTGCCTTGTTGAACATTCTTATCCCTAAATACCCTTTTAGAACCAGATAGAATGAACCTGACTAAGGTTCAAAAACTGCATGTGTCACGTTATATTCCATACAACAACTTTGACGTGTTTACATCTCTCAACCAGACTCAATAAACTCAGCTGACCTACCCGTTAAAACTTGCACCTACTACCATATTCACCTAACCCGAAACACTGGCTTACTGAGTTGGGGTAAACATTGGGTGCACTGACCTGGGTACGTCGATCCGTCGCACCCAGCCTACTCTGTTACATGTTTCGTGGTACCCATTTTATGCTGTGTTGAACTGGGAACCGAAGCCAATGAAAGTGAATTCCTGAACTGAGAAGAATTCGAACACATAACTACCAGGTCCACAGGCAAGATTGCGAGCCACTGAGCGACAGCGTGGTGTGCAGAACCGGTACTGATTCTTCACATCTGTAAAAAACAAAAGCATACTAACATTTAACCAGGTCATAATTCGACGCAGGACATGCAGACTGGCTGATATTGGGTCTATGTCGTTAAGGTTTTCTACACATGTTTTGGGTCCGCCAGACATCAACTCGATGCTCAGAAGAAAGTATGCCGAGTAATCAATACAGGTGCGGTTAGGTTAGGTACAATAAGACGAACTTACTTGTAGCGCTTGTAACGACAGGTGTGTACACGGGTCCCCAGTTAAGACTAATGTTGAGGGAGCTCTCAGCTCCACATTTGTAGCTTTGACCTGAAAAACGAAACAACATCCTTAATGATTGACTGGTTGGTTAATCCTCTCGAACATTGGGTTTTAACTCTTATATCTGATGCACTGGCTTGAGGTTGCTTAAACCCTGAAACGGCTAGCATCAGTCACAGAGGGTTAATGTTGCTATGTGTTTCCCAATCCATTACCAAAGTGCCATTTCCGCAGGGTCTATGCTACATTGCTATCCTTTTCCTTTAAGGTACGTATTATATTAATTAAAATTTGTAAAGATGTGGTAATGTAAACAATATAATGTAACATGAAGTAATGCGGCTTTACAGAACACATTTACTGTAAACAAAGGACGTAGCACAAACAAAGTAGTATATGCATATCCTTTACAGGACGTCACAGTCAACCCTAGCATTTTTAGGTTCTGTGTGATTTCTTGGAAAGTTTATAATCAATAATTTGCCATTTCTTTTTTAACGACCGACACACATATTATTGCATGAAAACACACGAAAGGTGGTCTGCTGCCAAATCGCCCGCAGCTGTATCTCGAGCGCGGTATACGGGATTACGAATGTCATCCGCAACCGTTTCGCCACAGCGCAGGCAAACACAGAACAACACAACATATATACAGGAAGAAGTTTGATGTGTTTGATCTAACTCACATACGGGGTCTTTTCTTCTATGTCGAGCATCAACAATATACAAATGTTCTAATCTCTTACCAGCTAAATATGCTCGAGAATACATTATAACTTTCATTCTCGATAATTAACTGGACTCTATAACAACACAGTAACAAGTCACAAACACCATTCGCACACTAACATAATTCATCGAAGTCACATGGCGGCTGTGTTTAATGCGCTTGAGTTTAAACTCCAGGTGCGCCGACGGTTCAACTCCTACACAGAGCAGCCGGACTTAAGCGTTGACACCTCGTTAAGAAAGTAATGGCAAAATAATGAACGAGTAAATCTACCTGGGGTTGGGGTTGATCGCACATTCTGCAAAGAGCAGGCACATTTAAAAAAATATAAATATTGATGATTATGTTGCGAGCAAATTAAATACTTATCAAACACAAAGGCACTCCGCTCGTCGACCTGATTGAGACTGCCTGAGCTCTATGACTCATTCACTCGTGGTTCTCGAGTCGTTGTTTCCGTAGATCTTGACGGGATGAATATACTTCTTAAGAACTATTTTCCTCATCTCGATTGACAAAGATACGTTACAGAGAAAATACTTCATCTCGTGAAATTATGCCTTTGCTAGGACTATTCTATAGTTAACATCCTTAATAAACCTTGCATTTGCTGTAATTAAAGTTATTAAATTATCCAAATGCCTATATCCATTGATAGACAGTATTAACAATTTAATATCATCGGGTTATTGTGAAGGGACATTGTTCATCTTATTTGGATCTGCACATTTTACTATTTGAAGTAGTCGCTCTACTTGAAAGTCGTTACAACCGTCAACACCAAAGAGGCATTTATTGACAATCAAATGGTACCGTGAAACCGAACAACAGTAAAGGCAGAAAGAGACATTATAGTAACTTTGCCGCAAAGTTACATAGTAAGGGTAATTCCATAGCAGATGGTGCAGTGTGGGTGTAACATTTTAGGGCTTCACATTCTGTAGGCACCTTCATGAAGACTTTTCTTTCCCTACAGTTTCCAGAAACGTCTGAAATGTATCTGGTGGCCATTTTATGAGATTGTTCTATAGCTACCAAAATTAGTTCTCAGTATAAGATAGTGAAGAGCAGCATCATTCAAGTGTGCAACCACACAGTTGAGACTACTGACAATAGCGTTGATAACAACGTCATTTCAGACTGCAAATCGCTTGGGCATATCTCAGATGACGGTTGTTATATTGACCAGGCTGTCCTCCGATTTTTGTGATATTCCTTCGTCAATATGAGCAAATCAAAATCAAAGCTTATAAATTGATTTCTCGTGCTAAGTCCTACCTGGAATATTGGTATCGATTACCAAAGTCGAAGAGCCGTCAGTAGTGTCATCTCTGCCCAGACTTTGATTACCGTTGTGTGTGTACCATCGAGCTTGTCCTGGAGGAAACCCAGGCAACTCTAGCACACACCTACATGTTGCGGTTAAACCAGATAATATCTTGCCATTCACTACACCAGGTCCAACTGGACAGTGGCTGTAGTCTATGACAGCTACTGGACTCCCTGTAGAGAAATTTAGTATTTCAATAGTCATCTAATGGCCACAATAGAGTGATCAGAATAAATCATATTAAGAGATTCAGTGCCAAACAAAGTATGGCTAACATATAGATATTAATGGTAAAACTATATTTAATTTATATTATAAAGAAGTATTAATTATATACGAAATATAGCTAATTTGATCAAATAGCGGGTACGATACAGGACGTGGCTCTCATCATGTCCTACCAAAAGGATTCTACATTACGCCAGTTTCTCTGCCTCAGGCATGTTCATTCTGAGGGTGTCTTTAATGTCTCGAGTCCACCTTAATGTTGGTTGACACATGCCTCTTTTCAGGAAATCATGCCTTCCATTATCGTGCTATTTAAATCACGTCGACATTTTATTGCCAGGTTGTTTGAACGTCCCAGATGTGATGCAGTTTATGATCCAGTTTTCATTTACGTTCAGATAGTGAAGCATGGCAACAATTGTTTCCTAGTCTCCGTGTGTAAAGTTATTCCAAACATTGCTTTGCACTGGAAATGTTCAAGTGCCTCGATTCTCTTCTTTAGTGATAACGAAATGGTCAATTATACACATAAAGATATGGTCTTTTTGTCACATAACGAAATCGTAAATTACTAACGTAATGAAATTGGCAATTAGTCACATAACGATATGATCAATTAGTCACAGAGAAAAGATGAATGTTTTCAAAATTTGTATTTGTTCGAAAGTGTTGTGCCATAGGCTCTTAATGCTGTTTGACCTCTGCATTACTATGTTCATTCTTCTTATGACATGTGATGTGTACGACAATTCAAACATACTCAGCTGCAATTTGTAATCCTGGCTGACAGCATTTGGGACGTTGATTCCTGTACTGCTGGACAGATTTGGAAACATTATGACGTAATATCCGTATGTCAGTGGTTCCAACTTCGCTGCAGATATACGCCAAACACATTCTGCTGAATAACGGTCCAGAGTAAGAGAAACAGTTTCCTCATTGATGCAATGAGTGCTTAGTACACCCTGCTTGAGAAAATCTACCTGTAAACGAGTCAATATATCTAAATCATCGAGCATTTAAATCAGGGAGAGAACTAGACAAATACCAATGAACTAAGAGGTGAAAACAAACAGACGCTGACTCTGGATAGGTCATACATTGACAAAAGCCATGAATAGAATTACAATACAATCCTTAATCTGGAACTCACAGGCTAAGAGAAATATAAAATACCTTGACAATCAAAAAAAAAAAACAGATAAGTAGAAACAGAAATGAATAATATGGGAAGGACATGGACAGAGCTGCCTGGAATAACGTGCTTGCTTGCTTGTGTTCGTTGGCTTGAGCTCCAACGCGAAGTCCTGTATGTCGGATGAAGGCATCCTGTTGTCCAACATCAGTGTGATGTCATACAGGACCTGAGGTTTGCGTGAGTATCCATTGTCCCAAGTCTGGCTTATCTGTGTGCCGACTGATGGTTCCTCGCCGTTCAGGCAGACACTCTCCGACTTCGGAGGAATCGGCGATCCTACTGACTTTATCCAGGACACGGAAGGGACCTGTTGCCCAGGACGCTCGACGAAGGCCCGTCAATAGGTCTTGGCCAGTATATAACCCGGCCCTGGTGTTTTGGAAACAACTCTGCGTCCTCTTGGGATAACTAATTATAGGAGGCTTGGAGTGAATTGGTTGTGGGAATATGCTCCAATAGGGAATAGTAAGCAAAAGAAGACGAACGAAAGAAGACGTTTATGAAAGTCGAAATCTGTTCCGAAGCAGTTCTCTGATGTGAGAGGACACACAATTTGTAGGCTTGAACGCACGGGGAAATATGATACTTATCTTTCCCTCACTTATCAGGCGACAAGTCCAGGTATCGAACCCTCTTCAGCCCGTGGTCACGACATTATCAGCACTGCTTTCCAACAGCTTCATTAACGTTTCCGCTCAGTATATTTTTAGAACAGATATAATATAACACATCATATCCATTCTATGACTGTCTCCTAATGTTGACACATTATGTAGTTTGCTTACAAATGTAATCCCATCAAGTTATACCGCACTGAAACTCTTCATTGAGCGTCCACACTGACCTCTTGCTGCAAATCCCGTGATGTTGTCTTCTTTCCTACCTGTTGCACACTTTCCTCTCATGCTCTCTACCCCGCCATTTAACACAACCTGTCTCTTAGACATATCTGACCTTCATCTAATTTGGGCATGTTTTTTTCAGTCTCATCTGTTGTCATGTTAACGCTAACTCCCTATCAGTTACAGAAGCTCGCTGTCAACCCCAGCAATTTTATGCTATTGATTTACAAGCCAAGTTTCCATCTATCCATCCATCCATCATGTGCCATGACGATAAGCGTGGGCGGTCATGTTTTGCCACTTCACTCGATCACCAGAATCGTGGATCAGCCCCGTGTTCCTGTCTCGACCATGCCACGTAGCCAAGCCATCCAGATATGTACTTCTCGGTCTTCTCCTTGACCTCTTCCCTTCGATCTTGCCAGTTGTCACCAAGTTCTCCAAGTCATTTCTTCTCATATCAATCAATCAATCATGTGCCATGCCGGAAAGCGTGGGCGGTCATGACTCGCCATTTCACACGATCACCAGTGTCGTGGATCAGCTCAGTGTTCCTGTCTCGTCCATGCCATGTGGCCAAGCCATCCGGGTATTTTCTTCTTGGTCTTCCTCTTGGTCTGTTCCCTTCGATCTTGCCAGTTGTCATTAAGTTCTCCAATCCATTTCTTCTCATAACATGTCCAAAAAATTTTGACTGCCTACGTCTAAGTTCTCTATTCAGTTTACGATTTTCATTTGTCTCCTGTAGTACTTGGTCACTGGTTTTTCTGTCTGTGCATGGTATTCTTTGCATTTTCCTCAGAAACCACATTTCTGCAGCCATCAGATGTTTTTCAGCTTGACTGCACATTGTCAAAGTTTTACATCCATACAAAAGAACAGGCCCTATGTATCCCCTCAACACTCGTTTTCTCGTTTCAATTGACATCTTTTTATTGGTCAGGGTGTTTTCATCTTGCAAAAGGCTACCTACGCAAAGGCAATGCTTATTTTAATCTCTTCAAGGCA
Source organism: Cepaea nemoralis (assembly GCA_014155875.1). Taxonomy (NCBI): domain Eukaryota; kingdom Metazoa; phylum Mollusca; class Gastropoda; order Stylommatophora; family Helicidae; genus Cepaea; species Cepaea nemoralis. Next base: position 282,600 of record JACEFZ010027516.1, on the reverse strand, counting down.
TCTACCATCAGATGTTATGACTGTTCCGAGATAACTGTACAGATTAAGCCACGTTTGCGTTCAGAAATTTGCCAAGGGAGTCTCAATGTCGTAGTGGTTATGAAGTCTGCATCGCGCTCCGATGGTTATTTGTTCGATTCCGGCCCGACGTCTTTCGGTTCCCTTGTGCAACTTTCACCGACTCCTCGGTTCCGCCATTGGATCTGCGGTGTTTGTGCTTTGTGCAAATCTTTCGACAGGCCGCCCTGTGGAAAGAGACCCAGCCATTTGGGATAAAATCCGGTATAATGAAGTCGTTCGCCTGGCCTTTAAACCCTATTTTAGTTTGCCATTGCTTTCTGAACGACCGACTCCATTGAGTGGCACCTTGCAGTCTTGATAGACTAAAGTATGTGAGTTGGAATGTGGCCAATATCCCATCACAATGCCTGGGCAGAGCTTCAGAGAAACATGTGGTGCCCAAACGACATGATCCCTCTCTCGGCCTAATTCTTGTGTATTCCAGAGGAATGGGTAACCAATACGTCTGGCACACGGTAGGCTGCAGACGCTGGCGGCACAGCGTCAAAACCTCCAAGACCTCGCCACCACGAGCAGGTGGCGAGTAATGGCCAGACCCTGACACCCAAGAGACCCGGCTTAGAGGCGTTCAGCCAAGTCCCACAGGTGAGGGCCTCGTACAAGCCCGGACCATAAGGGCGCGCACATCTGTCCATCACAAGTGTCCGGGCCTGTGTAAAGCGTGCACTATCGTCAGACTCTCCACCTGACTTTAGCGGACCCCGCGACCAGCGGGAATAGGCCCGCCAGAGCTACCGCAGGAGATATTGCTTGTCTATTGCGAGCAATATCTCCCATCCTTCCACTGTGCTGCTCTCGCGAACTGCGAGAATAGGCCCGCCGGAGATTATGCTTGTCTGCTGCGAACAAATCTCTACCGAGACTGAAACTGAATAAGTAAAGAAACGATAAAATCGACCGACTCCATTATCAATGTTTAAAATCAACACAAGGGGCCTGCTTCCAAATCGCCTGCATCTTATTCCGGTATGCGAGATTGAGCATCTTTCTCGTTAGCCCTTCCCTAGAGACGATGTCATCTTTTGAAATACTTTTTTGTTTCCATTTTGTCTCACGATACTTCTCCAATTCTTCTATATGACAATATTTAATAACAGATTTAAACACGTTTTATTATTAATTGCTTGAAATACTCTCAGCTTAAATATCTTATACCTATTGCGGTGATTTATTTTTCATTTGAGTAGTGGTATTCTATACGCTAAACATAGTGAAATGTCGATTTACTTATTCTGGGCCTCGTATTCTTTACACTAAAGATAATGAAATGGTGTTTTTTCTAGTTCTTTACGTGGTATTCTATGCACTAAAAATAATGAAATGTCGATTTATTTCTTGTTCTGGACGTTGCAATCTTTACACTAAACATAATAAAATATCGAATTATGTCTAGTTCTTGACGTCGTAGCCTATATACTAAACATAACAATATGTTTATTTATTTCTAGTTCTTTGAGTGGTATTCTGTACACTATGTGTAATCGCTTCATGTGTGCGACAAACAGTGCATATACTCACCCCTCTTATGTAGAGAAGTGCGCTAACGGAAGGCAAGACATGCGTCGTCCTACATCTAACCTGTAGGTTCTTTTTGGTGTAGTCCAGTTCAACAGGATCGCAGAGAGGCTTACTTGGCTTGGCTGTAAGTATAAGTTTCAATATAAAGTGTGTGAAGATATATTGTTGATTCGAAGATGTGAATGTTTAGATCAAATCATACAGGCCTGTTTAAATGTAATAACAATATGAGGAAGTTAAAATAAGCTGGCGGGATTGCATAGATCGGTATAATAAATAATACGCATACCCACTCACTCGCACACATTACACAACATATAAAATACAAATTAGAATTGTAGAGAGTGAAGTTAGACAGTGGCAAGGAGGAATACCATCAGCAGAGTTGATCCAGAACCGAGATCTGTGGAGAGCCAGGAACACCTACGCCAGCTGGCAGGGCACTTGATGATGATGATGATGATGATGATGATGATGATGATGATGATGATGATGATGATGATGATGATGATGATGATGATGATGTGAGACTGCCATTATTGAGAGTAGTGTACTACCGTTATACAGTCAAATTATATTGATTTATTTGGTTCTTCCAAAATTTGAGGTTTTGAAGATTGGGCACAATTGGCAAGGCTGATTGTATTCCGGCACGAATTTTGGGCCTTGTCCACGTCATATGAGGAAGTTAGGATTGTGGACAAGGCCCAAGATACGTGCCTGAATATAATCAGCCTTGCCAGTAGTGGGTAGCGTTCAATATTCAAGTTATATTGTCGATCTAGAGAATGAAGTAATACTGTCGTTACAGAGGGTGAGTTGCATTGCCGTTAAACGAGTCGAAGTTATATTGCCATTAGAGCAGTGTTTCCCAACGTGGGGCCCACGCCCCACAGGGGGGCAATTTGATTGTTAAGGGGGGCAATTCGAAAATGGAAGAAATCGGCTGAATATAACAAAACGGGGAGACTTGAGACTGAAGTTAACTAAATTGGAACCTGACATAAGATCTCTTTGCAGCAAGCATCAAGCGCAAGGATCTCACTAAATTTAAATAATAATTAATTACTAATAATTAAAATAATATAGAAAAATCTTTCATTAAAATTAATTTGTACTTGAATTTCAGTTCTCCATTATATGTTTTGAAAATTTACTTACTGTGTTTGCTCAATAATTACCTAGTGATTTCTTCCTAAAACCTATCATTCAAGTTTCTTTAGTGAACATTTCAATTTTTGAATATTAAAAATAATGTATATGTTGAGGGGGGGGGGGGGCGTGGGGCGGGGGAGGGGGGCAATATGAATTTTAGAAAGGCTTAAGTGGGGCATGGCACAAAAAAGGTTGGGAAACACTGCATTAGAGTAAAGTTATACTGTCGTTATAAAGTGTACTATTCTACCATTATAGCGCGTGAAGTTACATTGCTGTTAGTTAGTTGGTTAGTTAGTTAGTTAGTTAGTTAGTTAATTAGTTAGTTAGTTAGTTAGTTAGTTAGTTAGATAGTTAGTTAGATAGTAAGTTAGTTAGTTAGTTAGTTAGATAGATAGTTAGTTAGTTAGTTGGTTAGTTAGTTAGTTAGTTGGTTGGTTAGTTAGTTTGTTAGTTAGATAGTTAGTTAGTTAGTTAGTTGGTTAGTTAGTTAGTTAGTTAATTAGTTAGTTAGTTAGTTAGTTAGTTAGATAGTTAGTTAGTTAGTTAGATGGTTAGTTAGTTAGTTAGTTAGTTAGTTAGTTAATTAGTTAGTTAGTTAGTTAGTTAGATAGTTAGTTAGTTAGTTAGTTAATTTGTTAGTTAGTTAGTTAGTTAGATAGTTAGTTAGGTGGTTAGGTAGTTAGTTAGTTAATTAGTTAGTTAGTTAGTTAGTTAGTTAGTTAGTTAGATAGTTAGTTAGTTAGTTAGTTAGTTAGTTAGTTAATTTGTTAGTTAGTTAGTTAGTATGTTAGTTAGTTAGTTAATTAGTTAGTTAGTTAGTTAGATAGTTAGTTAGTTGGTTAGTTAGTTGGTTAGTTAGTTAGTTAGTTAATTAGTTAGTTAGTTAGTTAGTTAGTTAGTTAGTTGGTTAGTTAGTTAGTTAGTTAATTAGTTAATTAGTTAGTTAGTTAGTTTGTTAGTTAGATAGTTAGTTAGTTAGTTAGTTAGTTAGTTAGATAGTTAGTTAGGTAGTTGGTTAGTTAGTTAGTTAGTTAGTTAGTTAGTTAATTAGTTAGTTAGTTAGTTAGATAGTTAGTTAGTTAGTTAGTTACTTTGTTAGTTAGTTAGTTAGTTAGTTAGTTAGTTAGTTAGTTAGTTAGTTAGTTAGTTAGTTAGTTAGTTTGTTAGTTAGTTAGTCGACAGATCATCTTGATTGCACATCACACTATTCAGTCCATAAGTGCTCGGATCCCCTCCTCAGCAAATCCCGCAGCGTGTAGCTGCTAACGGCACCATTTCTGTGTTGGTTTGTTACTCTTCTTTGGCTTCCTGCGTAGTGTTCTTGTTTGACCACCCCTCTTTTTATTTGCTGTTCTCGCAGTCTGACCATGGTTGTTCATTCGCATTCAGAATGTCAGCCTGGTCCATGGCGTGTCCGCCCTCCACCTTAGCCTTACCTGCGAGCTTGTCAGCCCGCTCATTTCCTTGTACTCCCGCATGCCTTGTCACAAAGATGAAACTAATCTTTGGCAGCCGAGACTGCTCCAGCGACAGCAACCATTCTCTTCTGATCCACCCCATCTCTATCCTCTTGAGCATGCTCATTGAGTCCCTAAGGAAACATGCCCTATTAAATGTCTGTGTCTCGTGCCATGTTATTGCTTTACTTACTGCCATGACTTCCATAGTCAGCCTACTTGTAGTCTCGACAAAAGCACCAGATACCTCCTTCACAATTCTCCCTCCGGCCAGCGTCGTGAAGGCCCATGAGTTTCTCACATGTCAGACGACCGACCCATCTGTGTAGATGACAGCATCACCGTCCAGCGAATTCTCGAAAAGGTGTTTGTTTGAGAGAAAATATTCTAGTGAGAATTCCCCGACGGGACTTCTATTCTAAAAAATACTACAGTGTTTGCCAAACGGTTCATGAAGGAAACAGATTTTACGGCATTATACCCGGTCAAGAGGAGAGAACCACTGGTATTTCGCGACAATCATTGTAGTTATGAAGCATGGCCTAAGTGTTCAGTTCAGAGAGTCATGTGTTGTATTTCACAGAGGACGACGTAGTAAGTAGTGTTTTATTTTATATTTTATGGTTTTGGAAGTATCGGTTTATCAATATATCACTGTAGTTATGAAAACTGGCAACCTGTTCACGTCTTATCTTACGCCATACGTGTCTGTGGTTCTTGTTTCTACTCATTAGGTGAGGTCGGATACCTCACATTCTCGAAGGAAGAAAAACATGATGTCCCTTGTTAAAGTTGTGCACGTTAAAAATCCTATTGCAGTTGGAAATCACAAAGAGTATGATGAGTGGTAAAGTTGTGGGAAAATTGTTAGGAAATACAACCTCCCCACGTGCAGGTCGAACATGTTACTTTTGCTGGAACCTGCCTAGAAGGTGTAAATAAAACGTGACACAAATGCATGCTAACAGTCGGAAAGAAAGAATGTTGGCTACTTTAAGAGATATGCTGGCCAAATTAGGAAAACATGTTGGCAAACATTTGTTTTTTTTTTAAACTTAGCCAACACATTTCTTATCATGCCCACTATCTGTTCTTAATTTGGCCAGCATATTTCTTACTTTGGTCTCCATATTTTTTCTTTCCGACTTTTAGCATGCATTTATGTCACGATTTATTCCATCTAGGCAGATTCTAGCCAAAGTAACAGGTTCGCTCTACATGTGGGAAGATTACATTTCCTAACAATTGTGTCAGCACAGCAACGATTGTAAATCATACTCTTTGTGATTTCCAAATGCCATAGGATTTTTAATGGTCACAACTTTAACACGGGGCATTTTCCCCCCACTTATATTCGAGAAGGTTGGGTATTAAATCTCACCTAACGAGAAGAAACAAGAAAACAAGACAAGTATGGCGTAAGGTTAGAATTGAACACGTGGGCCCCCGGGAAGGTTAACCCGGTCAACAAATGCCTGTAAAAGTCGGATGTTTCGGTCTAACGTTAATTTCTTGGCAAGATTACGCTCAGTAGTTTGCCATTGCTTTCTGAGCGTCCGGCTCACATACCCCGTATGTGTGTGTAAGTATGTGTGTATGGGTGTGGATGTGTGTATGTGTGCGTGGGTATATGTGTGTATTTGCGTGTGTATATTGTGTGTATGCTCGTGTGTGTATGTGTATATGCTTTCGTGTGTATGTGAGGGAGTGTGTATTTGATAGCGAGGGGGTGTGTGTCTGTCTGTGTGTGAGTGAGACTGAAAGAGTGTGATATTGAGTAAATGAAAGATGGAGAGAGTGACTTAATGGGTGAAATAGTGATTGAGAGAGAGAGAGAGAGAGAGAGAGAGAGAGAGAGAGAGAGAGAGAGAGAGAGAGAGAGAGAATGGAAGAATGGATTTGTTAGTGTGTGTGTGTGTGGGCGCATTGTTTGTGAGTGTCTATGGGTGTGTGTTGGTGAGGAGAGAGAGAGAGAGAGAGAGAGAGAGAGAGAGAGAGAGAGAGAGAGAGAGAGAACGAACGAACGAACGAACGAACGAACAAACTTTATTTTAAAAGAATTACAGATTGGGCACGCAGGCCCGTCTTATATTCGGCCCTTTCAGTCACTCATCTTTCATTCATCAAATATGCATGTTACATTAACATAGGGGAAAAAAACATTGTCCAATGGATTTTGTAAGCATAAAAAATGCATACTAAACATGATACATTCACATGAGAAAACAATAAAAAAAACATTGTCAAATGAAAGTTGTAAACATAAACAGTGCATATTGCAATGTTGTGAGACACATCCCCCATCCACCCTCACATCCCGCAGCCACCAACACATCCCCCACCCACCAAACCTCCCCCACCCACCCACACATACCTCCACGCACTCACACAGACCCATGCAAACATACATAGTTTAGTTTAGTTTAGTTTAGTCGATGGATCAACATCACGGCACACGGGTGTAAGCCATAAGTGCTCCGTTCTCCTCCTAACTCAAACCTGAGTTTGGAGAAACTCAGCTCAGTGCACGAACTCCGTAGCACACGGCGAGGATCCTTGTTTTGCATTGTCAATTTGACCCACTCACCCACCCAATATTCGCCACCTCTCAACTACACATCCCCCACCTATTCACACATCCACACCCATCAATACATCTCCCCACAAGTCCACACATATCCCCAACCCATGAACACCCAAAAACACACACCTCCCACCCACACACACCCTACCACCCACATATACTCCACCCACACACATCCGCCGCTCACACACATCTTCTCACAACTACACTCCTCCCCCACCCATACACTCATCTCTCACACACATCCACCCACTCACGTACTCATCCATCAACCACTCACACCCACACATCACCCACGCGCCCAACAACACATGCATCTACTCATCTACCCCTTTCACCCACACACACCGCAACCACCCAGCCAAACACACATCCCCCATCCTCGCATTCATCCTTCAATCACCTGCACATCCCACAACTCCCCCACCTCTCACACATCTCCCCTCCCACACAAAACTCCACCCATAAACACATTGCCCCCACACACACATCCCCCACATACATTCCCCATTCACATCCCCGCCCACACATCTCCCCACCAACTCGCACAGCCTAGACCTACAAACATCCTCACCACCCACACATATATCCTCCACCCACTCACATTTAACCCATCCACACTCACACACTCCCACCAACACAAACATATCCCATTCACAGACACCCCCACACTCATCCCCCACACCCATTACACACCCATCCCCCAACCCACACAATCTCCTACACATCCATTCACCCACCCAAACACATTCCCTACCCACATCCCCTCCCAACCCACCAACACCCACATACTTCCAACTATCCTCTCAAATACCCCCCCCCCCCCACACACACACATACATACACACAAACATATCCCTTACACACATATACATCCACCACCGACTACACATCCCTTCACACATCCACACCTCACCCATTAACCCATACACATCCCCCACACACAACCCCTCCATACATACATTCCCCACACCCCCACACACGCACATATCCCTCCCATACACACCCATACACTCATCCTCCCATCTAGACACATACATCATGCCTCACATGATCACTGAAACTAATAAGAACAAACTCCCACACTTTAGAGAGAGAGAGAGAGAGAGAGAGAGAGAGAGAGAGAGAGAGAGAGAGAGAGAAGAGAGAGAGATATTTAAGCGCACGCATATCATGTAACATGCTATTCCATATATTGTGTGTATTCTCAAGTTCATATTACCATTTTAAATCCAATTGATGTTATAATTTATAACATGAACACATGTACATCACTGTAGAGTGGGTGAGAGAGTTAGAGAGTATGAGTGAGAGAGAGAGAGAGAGAGTTAATGAGTGTGAGTGTGTGTGTGTGTGCCTGTGTAATAGAGAGAGAGAGAGAGAGAGAGAGAGAGAGAGGGAGAGACAGAGAGAGAGAGAGAGAGAGAGAGAGAGAGAGAGAGAGGGAGAGAGAGAGAGAGAGAGTTGAGTGCACGTATGTCCTGTAACATGCCATTCCATATTTTTTGTGTATTTTCATTTTTCACTTTATCATTTTGTATGTATGCCACTTGATTTTATCATGTTTATATAACATTACTGTAATGTGAGTGAGAGCGCTAGTGAGTGGGAGAGAGAGAGAGAGAGAGAGAGAGAGAGAGAGAGAGAGAGAGAGAGAGAGAGAGAGAGAGTGTGTGGGATAGAGGAAAGAGAGAGAGAGAGAGAGTTGAATTGCATCACCAATTTTTTTACGCTACACAATGTATACGTACCGTTTTGTTTCTCAATTTCTTACAATTTTTGCGAGAATGCTCACGACAATCGTCAGTGTCTCAACTGTGTATAAAGTGTGGGAGTTTTTTCTTATTAGTTTCAGTGATCATGTGAGGCATCATGTATGTGTGAGGGATATGTGGATGTGTAGGGGGGTGTATTGTGGGGAATGTATGTGTGGAGGGGTTGTGTGTGGGGGATGTGTGTGGGTTGATACGTGATGTGTGGATGGGTGAAGGGATGTGTGGTCGGTGGGGATGCATGTGTGTGAGGGATGTGTGTGTAGGTGGGGATATTTGGGAGGATGGTTAGAAGAGTCATAATAGAAAAAGATGGAAGAGTCATAATAGAAAAAGATCAGATCTTACATGTATGGTCAGATTATGTGAAAAACATTTATGACGACAATAGCGACGAACACTACGATGTTCAAAATAATAATGAAGGACCAGCAATTTTGAAGATGGAGGTTCAGAATGCTCTTAACCATATGAAATCTGGCAAGACCCCCGGTTCAGACAGCGTCACAACAGAAATGATTAATGCTTTAGAAGAATATGGAATAGATAAAGTTACCAGTCTGCTTAATACAATATATGATACTGGAAATATACCTCATGAATTATGTAATTCTGTATTTATTGCAATCCCAAAGAAATCAGGAGCGTTGGAATGTGATCAACATCGAACAATTAGTATAATGAGTCACATCTTGCTAAGAATTATCATGCAAAGAATTAGGAGGAAAATACAACCTGAAATAGGAGAAGAACAATGTGGGTGTGTAGAAGGCAAGGGTACAGTAAATGCTGTGTATATACTGAGAACCGTAATTGAACGATCTATAGAAGTAAACAAAGATCTACAACTTTGCTTTATTGACTACACAAAGGCTTTCGATAAAGTGAGACATGTCGACATGATAAGGATGCTTGAAGATATTCAAATTGATGGAAAAGACCATAGACTTGTAAACAACATATATTGGAAACAACAAGCTGCCATAAGAGTTGATAATGAAGTAGGCCAATATCAGCCTATTAAGAGAGGTGTGAGAAAGGGATGTGTAATGTCTCCAGATCTGTTTTCCCTGTACAGTGAAAGTATTTTCAGAAATATTCAAGATATGGAAGGAATCAACATTGGGGGACGATGCATCAATAACATTAGATATGCAGATGATACAGTCTTGATTGCAGACAATGAACAGGACCTGCAACATTTAGTATATGCGGTTGTTACACACAGTGAACAACTAGGGTTAGAATTAAATTGTAAAAAGACACAGATTATGGTCGTCACTAGGAAGAACGAAATACCACAATGTAATATACAAGTAAATGGGAATATTCTTCAACAAGTGAATAGGTACAATTATCTCGGAACAGTAATAACATCTGATGGAGATGCCTTGAAGAGATTAGAACAAGAATCGCCATGGCAAAAGTAGCCTTTAGCAAGATGAAAAACATACTGACCAATAAAAAGATGTCAATTGAAACGAGAAAAAGAGTGTTGAGGTGCTACATAGAACCTGTACTTTTATATGGATGTGAAGCTTGGACAATGAGCAGTCAAGCTGAAAAACATCTGATGGCTGTAGAAATGTGGTTTCTGAGGAAAATGCAAAGAATACCATGGACAGCCAGAAAGACCAATGAACAAGTCCTTCAAGAAACAAATGAAGATCGTAAACTGATTAGAGACATTAGACGCAGACAGTCACAATTTTTTGGGCATGTTATGAGAAGAAATGAATTGGAGAACTTGGTGACAACTGGTAAGATCGAGGGGAACAGACCAAGAGGAAGACCTAGAAGCAAATACCTGGATGGCTTGGCCTCGTGGCATGGTCGAGACAGAAACACTGAGCTGATCCACGACTCTGGTGATCGAGTGAGATGGCAAACATGACCGCCCACGCTTACCGGCATGGCACATGATGGATGGTTGGAAGTATGTGGGTGTTGGTTGGTTGGGGATGTGGGTAGGTAATGTGTATTTTGTGTGGGTGAATGGTGTGTGCGAGATGTGTGTGGTTTGTGGATGGGTGTGGGGGATGGGTGTGGGACTGTGATTGTGAATGGGATATGCCTGTGTGGGTCTCAGAGTGTGAGTGTGGATGGGATAAATATGAGTGGGTGGAGGATGTATGTGTGGACGGTGAGGATGTCTGTAGGTGGAGAATGTGTGGGTGGGTGGGGAGATTTGTGTGTGTGTGGGTGAGAGACTGTGTGGGCGGGGATGTGTATGGGGAATGCATGTGAGGGGATGTGTGTGTAGAGGATGCGTTTATGGGTGGGGTGTTGTGTGGGATGGGGAGGTGTGGGATGTGCGAGTGGATGAAGGATGTATGTGAGGATGGGGGATGTGTGTTTGGCTGAGTGGTTGGGGTGTGTGTGGGTGGGAGGGTAGATGGGAGATGCATGTGTTGATGGGTGGGTGGGTGATATGTGGGTATGAGTGGTTGATGGATGAGTACGTGAGTAGATGGATGTGTGTGAGAGATGAGTGTATGGGTGGGAGATGTGTGTGTGGGTGGGAAGGCGGATGTGTGTGGGTGGGGTATATGTGGTTGGCGGGGTGTGTGGGTGGTTGGTGTGTGTTTTTGGATGAGGAATGTGTTGATGTGTGAGGATGTGTGTATGGGTGGGGAGATGTGTGTGTGTGTGTGTGTGTGTGTGTGTGTGTGTGTGGGTGGTGAGATGTGTAGTTAAGGGCATGTGTGATTGGGGTTTGGAAATCGGGGTGGGATGGTTGGCGAGTGGGTGGGTGAAGTATGTGTGGGAGGGTGAGTGTGTGTAGTTTGGGGATGGGAGGGGATGTGTGTTGGTGGGGGAGGGATGTGTGGGTGGGGGAGGTTGTGTGGTTGGTGATAGTGTGTGCAAGTGGGGGATGTGTGGGTGGGTGCGGGTTTTATGTGTGGGTAAGTGCAGGATATGTGAGTTGCGGGAATATGTGTGTGTGTGGGTGTTGGAAACAGTAGTTGGGGGATGTGTGTTTGGCTGAGTGTTTGGGGATGTGTGGGTGGGTAGTGGAGGATATGTGGGTGGGTGAGTGTTCGTAGGTTATGGCATGAATGGAGGATGTGTGCGTGTGGGTGGGGAGATGTGTGAAGTTAGGGGGATGTGTGGGTGGGTATGGATGGGTGGTTGCATGCTTGTGTACCTGGGTGTGTTGGTGGGTGGGGGATGTATGGTGGGGGATGTGTGGTGGGGATGTGTGGTGGATGGGAGATGTGTGTCTGTGGGTAATGAGATGATGTATGTGGGGGTGTGTATGGGATGGGGAATTGGTGGATGGATGGGGTCTTGTATGTGTCTGTGGGTATGTGTGTGGTTGGGTGGTGGATGTGTATGTGGGGGACACGCGGATGGATAGCGGATTGGTCGGTGGGTGGGGGATTTGTCTCATAACATGGTAACATGCATTGTTTATGCTTACAACATTCATTTGACAATGTTTTTTCCCCTTTGTGAATGCACTATGCACTGATGAACGAAAGATGAGTGATTGGAAGGGCCGAATGTAAGACGGGCCTGCGTGCCCAATTTGTTACCCTTCGAAAATAAAGTTTGTTCGTTCGTTCGTTCGTAAGTTACCGACGTGATTCGAACCACTACTGATTATCACCGTCGTCATGTTACTTACAGAGAGTATACGAGGTTACGGAGAAATGTCGCTAACCTCTAGGCCATGAAGCCGGGCTATTAACATATATGATATAGAGAATACAAAAACATCCACTGACCGTACACTTCCAGCGTGATCGAAGAAACTCCGTATCTGTTGAGACACCTGAACTCTGTTTCGTTGATCCTGACATTGGTGATAAGTCAACCTGGATGTGAAGCCATCTGAACTGTTCTCAACCACCCCACGTAAACTGTTGTGGCATATGGTCCACGCAGATGTTCTGGCCGAAGGTACAACTTGTCACATTGATAAACTCGTGTCCAGCTCGCACTTGCCAGGTTGTGCTTAGCTCATACTTTCTGAATTCACAGGCAATGTTGGTATTACTCCCCCTTTCTCTTATAAAATGCATACCTGAATAGGGGGAAAAAACACAAATTCACTTGCAGAAACGTGCTGTCGGTATGTACAATTAGGTGAATGGACTTAACAGGACGTCGCAACCAACGCCGGCATTTTTTCTTTGTGATTTACTAGACAATTTTTACGCCAATTGATATGTCATTGCTTTCATTAAAACTGACGTCTCATGTCATCGAACCCAACGCAAATCATCTAAAGCTTATTTGGAACCCACAACTCGACATGCCGGGGAATTGTGAAGTGCGTTCACTACCCCTAAGCCATATCACCGGCACTGAATGTGAAGCTGGCCTCATAATCTACACAGTGCTAGTTGTTTCTGGGTCCAGTGCGATCCGAACTCATAGTTAACGGTGTTTCCCTTCCTGAACTGATCATATTAGTTAGTTAGTTAGTTAGTAGTTAGTCGCAGTTTCCAACTTCACAGCAACGGTCGGCCCATTATGCTCTGTTCGTGCGCCAGTGATATCACCAAAACTGCTTCCCACTGCCCAATGTGAAAGTGGAAAAGACAGGAGTCTCGACAAACACAGCCTGCACAGATACACTGTTTCATAATCGCGCCGCAGAATGTCAACACAATAGTCCCCCACAAACCACCCAGTTCATTTCTGATGGAATCGGCAGTCATTTTCCCTAGTTGGATGTTTCCTAGATGTTCACCCACATATTAAATCTATCCCATGACGAAACCCCGACTCTCTTCCACCTTACTTCTGAGATGTCAAGAATATTAATATTCATTCATTCAATTGCAGTGTTGACATATGTTTACTTTCCTATTTGTAACCCGATTCTCAAATAGCATGTTCCAAATGTATTTAAGTACGACTACGGATATAAGCTCTTCAGGGGTTTGAAATGTCGCAGAAGGCAGACGATACTAAGCGAGGTCTTCTCATTAACCCTGCGCAGGCTATTCTTCATAACCTTAATTAAATGCAGAGTCTCATGTTCTTTTACTTAGTACTCTCGTACTACTTGTTACTGTCTATGTTGTGTGGCTTTGATAGTCATGTCTGTCAAAAGCCCAATGACCCATGTGCTGCCAATCATTTCTTATGCTGATATACGTTCATGTCAAGTCCCATTCTCATGACATGACTAAAGAAGGCGGGTAGTATGTAATGTGTATGGGCGGTAGTGTTTATGGATCCAGAGCCTGCGAGAACCTACTTCTTTGACCTTAGGAAAATTATTCAGATGATCCCACAAGCTGAAGCCTGCGAAAATGTATGCGAAGATAAATTGTGTTAGATTAAATTTTGTGTTAATGAAGTTTTTGTTAATGTTTTTTTATTTTGCGTGGCTGTAGATAATGACGGCTGGTAGACTTTATTGAAAAGCCTGACGAATAGCAATACGTCAAAGTTTAATCATGTATGACCCGTGCAGCTGACTTGTTTTTGTGTACTTAGAGTTAGGGTTACAGGTTAGGGTTAGGTTTACAGTAAAATATATATATATATATAATATATATATATATATATATATATATATATATATATATATATATATATATATATAGCAACACATTAAAAAAAATATAAATATGTTAGCAAGTTTAGAAAATATATTGGCCATATTATGAAATATATTGACCATATTAGGATCTATTTTGACCAAATAAGGTATGGCCATAGTAGGAAATATGTTTGCCAAATTAGGAAAACATGTTGGCTATATTCGGAAACATGTTAGACATATTAAGAAGATATGGTGGCCAAATTAGATAAATATGTTGCTATATTAGGAAATATGTTGGCAATATTAAGAAATGTGTTGCATACATTAGGAAATATGTCGGCTAAATTAGGAAAATAGTTTGGTCATGTTAGGAAATGTGGTGGCTAATTTAAGACTTAGTTGAAAAATTAAGAAATATGTTAGCCAAATTAGGAAGATGGCCATGTTCGCTACCTTCGAGAAATTAGGAAATATGTTGGCAAACAAATCACAGCTGATAATATGTATGCCACCGAAGTCGGTGTAGGCCGGAGGTAGATGTAAGTGTATAGTTGGTATGGTTCTATTTGTATAATAGATGACCAGTAGGTATTTGGTTGGTGTTGCATATACAACTATTTAGCATGTTAGAAGGCCGATAAACGGGGAGGAATGGGGTTGGTATCATTTACGGCGTTACTATATATATATATATATATATATATATATATATATATATATATATATATATATATATATATATATATATATATATATATAATAGTAGTAGTAGTAACGGGGTCTGGAATGTCAGGCATTGTTTGTACTTTGAGGATGGCTGTCATGCCCTTTTCACGAACTTTTCCTCAATGGTCAAACACTGACATCCATCTCACGCCCGTGGCTCCTAATAACTGTCAGTATGTGACAGTGTACACCCTCTCCCCGAGAAACATCTATAACAAGCTGGCTAAACCAGGCATGGGTAACCGACTGTGCCTCAAACCAATTGGTGAACTAGAGTATGCCTACCCAGCATGTGAATACAGGATTCAGCAGAATGCCTGGAATAAATCATTTATGATTCAATGGGCAAGACCGCGTTTACCTCCAAAGCGTTGTGGTAAGCACGACAAGGTAAGTAGAGCACCCTGGTCATCCACTACACCTGTATTCAACTCCAGTCTTATCTTACCACTGTATTATCAGGGGACTTGTGAGTTGCTGCGATTGTTGCTAAATGTCTAGTACGTCGGATGGTTTACGTCTTGTACGATATTTAACCAGAAATTATTTGTTAGCTTATAGGCGCCGTGGCGAAGGTGTTATGGACGAAGTAGTAACCCCGAATACCCGCCTTCGAAACACAGCTGTCGACGCTTTGGTAGCAGACATTTTTTCTTTGTTTTTATTTTTATTTTTATTTTAAAAAAATGAAATTGTATATTTGCCTGTAGCTCAGAAAGAGATGATAAACTACTGAACGTAAACTAAGCCCAGGAATAACTAACAGACAGAAAAATGCTGGGGTTGACCGCTACGTCATATAAAGGACATGCATCTAACATCTTTAGGGTTTAGCTGCAGGTGGCATTATTCCAAATACCACCCCATGGCTTCCTTAGATATCCATGTGCCAGTTCCTACGATAGTGTTTAATATTTGAGTCCTTATGGTACCTAATATCGTCTTGCTGGGTTCTGACGCTGCATCGTAAACAATGCTGCGATATTTGAGTTTGCCCTTATATAGGTGTTATATAACATCAGCATTGTTTTGGTGTGTTCACCCCAGCCATTTCTATTTATTACTCACACATTGTTGGCCTTCCTCATTTGTCTACTCTCTTGCATATATGTTTTCCCAGTTCAGTGTCTTGTCTATAGACATAACTAGGAAGAACGTGCTAGGAGTTCTTTTCCTTGTATTTGGATATTTTCATCCTTATTATTTATCTGTCTTTTCCAACTGAAGATCATGCTACTGTTTTTTTTTATTCGTTCACTGGCTTTGACACCATGAGTAGTCCATACACGTGTTACCACTTCTGGTCGATTGGACTGATCTTACCTGTGGATTAGCTTGCCATATTACCAGTGTCCCTCGCCATCAAGCTGAATCCACTCCGACGTGTGAGGTGACTGTAATTTTCATCCACAAGTCAAGGACATAGAGTCAACATTTTAGTCCAAGCTGACCGGCGTATGCGGTTGAAACCATCATCACACTGGAAGTTTAAGAGCTTATGTGTATTTGAAAACCCCATTTATCCATACAAAACTTGTGTACATTGTCCATTGGTATATAGTATGCACACAACCGAATTGGCAGGCACTCCTGGAGTTAGTGCACAGTACCCCAATGATACGATGATTTGAAACCAACAAATAACAAGATAGCAGTCACAACAGGTCGAGAATATAAATCGTGTGTTGATAGCACACTACTCTACGGGTCTGAATCCTAGACCCTGTACTCACGACATGAAAGGAAGTTGAATTCCTTCCATATGAGATGTCTGAGACGTATCCTGGGCATATCATGAAAAGACCACTTAACAAACAAACATGTGCGTGAAAGAGCAAATATTACCACAGTGCACTCCCTACTCAAGCAGAGACGCCTCGGGTGGCTGGGCCATGTATCTCGAATGGAGGATGAACGTATTCCCAAAGATATCCTATACGGAGAACTAGCCACAGGAAAGAGGCCAACCGAAAGACCCCAAATTCGATGTAGGGATTTGTGTAAACAAGATATGAATTCCATTGGCATTGATCCAGACACGTGGGAAAGAGTTGCAACAGACAGATGTTCCTGGAGAAGAGATGTACGAAACGGACGGGTGCTCTTTGAGCGCAATCTGATCCAACAAACTGAGGATAGGCGACACAGGCTTAAAACGCAGTCACATACTGCGAGACCTGCCTCGTCTTACAGATTGTGACAGAGATTGCCACTCTCGCATTGGACTATACAGTCAACAGCGGTGCTGCCAGGTACCTCCCCAGAGCACAACTCTATAGTCCTTCAGGACTGAAAGAGGCCTACTACTACTTGTAACTAATCAGTCCACTCCCAAGTCATGGCTTCCTGATGTCCATTGGAATAATGTCTTAATAAATAGTTTACAGATTGAGAAATTATTAAATGCTGGTTCTGTTAAATGACCAATCGGTGCCAATAGGTAATCTCTTATTGCAAGTGCACATACGAAGAAAGTGAACATAGGAAGAAA
Organism: Cepaea nemoralis; assembly: GCA_014155875.1. Taxonomy (NCBI): domain Eukaryota; kingdom Metazoa; phylum Mollusca; class Gastropoda; order Stylommatophora; family Helicidae; genus Cepaea; species Cepaea nemoralis. The sequence continues at coordinate 265,307 of JACEFZ010027516.1, read as the reverse complement.
GTACACATAGGAAGAAAGTGCACATAGGAAGAAAGTGTACATAGAAAGAACGTCTACAAAAGAAAACAGTGTAGCGGTGCTGGCTTTTTCGGAAAAGGTATAGGAGCCGGTCGTTCAGAAAGCAATGGCAAAATACTGAACGTAAAACTTTGCCCAGGAATCACGAACAGCGAAAATTCTGGGGTTGACTGCTACGTCCTGCTCAGGACTTGCAACTTAATTTTTTTAATATCCCAAATCTGTTACACCGAATGTCCTAATACTCCTAAGTAGCCAATAATGCACAACCCTGGTGCCACACACAAATTGGTGCTTTAAATTGTATAGCTGTTCTTGGGACATTTTGTGTTGCTGATTCCAAAAATGTTATCAGCTATTTTTCTATCAGCTATAGTTTTTGAGATAACTATGAATGACCTTCTTAATAGGGCAGTTGTTATATACAAGCCTTGAGTAAGGTGCCATCCCATCAGTGGCATTGTGACTATCATCTGCATTCATATTACAGTAAAACCTCAGTTTTCGTTGCCTTCAGTTGTCTTCGAATTTGGTTTTCGTTGATTTGTTTTCGCGAAAATTTTGTCTCGGGTTTCGTCGGTTTCCTCGGATTTCGTCGCCGTGCCCACGGGACCTCGCTGCTAATTTTGCGAAGACAAAGAGTCCCACGCGTTCTTCTGCCCAGTTTGGTGTTGTTTCTTGTTGTGTGAGCATCACTTGCAAATAAATTACCCTTTTGTTGTTAGCTCCATCATGGGACCAAAGACAGTTTCCAGAGCCATGAACCCTTCGAAGGAGAAGGCCTGTAACACGATCGAGTTGAAGAAGGAAATTGTTAAAAAATACGAGAGCAGCATTAAGAGTGCTGAAACTGGCCGCGTGTAAGGTAAGTTGTCATCCATGATAAGTTCTATTGTGGCGAAAAAGGAAGACATAAACGAGGTGAAATGTAACGAAAAGTGTGAATGTGGTAACGAAGCAGAGAAAGCAAACAATTGAAGATGTCGAACAGTTATTATTAATTTGGATCAATCAAAAACAGTTAGATGACGATTCTGTTTCGGAGGCAATTATATGTGAACAGGTCAGACTGTTTGTTGTATGCCGATCTCGTTAAGAAAATGCCTGGGACTAGTGCCAGTGTACTTAGTGACATAAAGGCCAGCAGAGGATGGTTTGAACAATTAGAGATGGGAAATGACATATACAGTGTTACTATGCACGGCGAAGGTTCGAGTTCGGATACGTCTAGGTCGAAAAATAATATTAAACACTATATTTATTCTCTATAAAATGTGTTGTTGGTATATATTTTAGAATGTCTAGAACAAATTAATTGGATTTACATTGATTCATATTTAAATAATTGTCTCGGTTTTCGCCGGTTTCGGATTTCGTCGATTGTGTTCATACGGATTATTAACGACAACCGAGGTTTTACAGTATATGCAATTACCTTATATGTATTGACTGTATTGACTTTAGCTTGGAGGAACATCCAAGCTGCTTGGTTATGCAGATGATATAGACATTATAGGGCAAAGTGGACAAAAGACATTGGAAATATTGACTCACTTAAAGGAAAAAGCCCAACAGATGGGGCTGGTTATCAACCAAGATAAGACAGAATATATGGTAATTTCAAGAGACGGAATGGCTAAAAACTCTGGCCACATACAAATAGATAATATGACCATTAAAAGAACGGAAACATACAAATACCTGGGTACAATCTTCAACTGCTCCAACATCATAAGGGAAGAAATACAAACTAGAATCAACTCTGGAAATAAGATATACTATGCACTACAACATCTACTAAAATCAAAGGCGCTATCTCGTAACACCAAAATCACAATATACAAACCACTGATCAGACCAGTTGTGCTGTATGGCTCTGAAACCTGGAGTACAACGAAAGGAGACGAAGCCTTGTTACAAACCTTTGAGAACAAACTTTTAAGACGCATCTTTGGACCCTTTAGGGATACACAAAGTGGAGAGTGGAAAAGAAGAAGTAACAAAGACATTTATGATCTGTTTAAGTCCCCGCTAATCACTGGTATCATGAAGGCTAATAGATTACAATGGCTGGGGCATATAGAAAGAATGGAAGATAATAGGGAAACAAAACTCGCTTACACTCAGGAAATAAATGACCGTAGACCCCGAGGTAGACCAAGAAGACGGTGGAGAGATAATACATGTACAGACCTACAAGCACTTGGAATCAACGACTGGCAAGAGAAGGTCCACCAGAGAGACGAATGGAGACGGATTGTATTTGCAGCAAAGAACCTCAATGGCTCGGAAAGCTGAAGAAGAAGAAGAAGAAGAAGTATTGACTTTATATAAAACACCAAACATGTATAAAAACTTAATTACTACCATTCTTTTATCTGTAATCAACATACAAAAAGCTTCTTTTCGAGGACTTCCTGGAATGTGATATGCCCTGACAATCATGCTGAAGGGCCCAACAGTAATCTGCCATCATGTGAGCATCCCTACACGTTCTTTGTGAACACTAATGTCGAACTGCATCCCTGGTGTCTCCAGCAGTGTGATCTGTTTGTCCCCAAGGAGGCTTCCTGTTTCTCATTGTCTGTTGTCATGGGCATACAGGCATCCACATACACACACACACACACCCACACACCCACACACACACACACCCACACACACACGCACGCACGCACACACACACACACACACACACACACACACACACTGTAGGCTGGTGTTGTTTACTAAGCATTTATCTGTGCAGTATTGAGTCTCCAACATACCATGTCCAATTGTGTTAATGTTCCATTCATACAGTCTACTGACAGTCCATATCTGTATGTCGTCTACATATCTGTTACGTTGCCGTCTATTACTATTCTTCGCCTGTTATTTTTTCCCATTCAGTACATGCTTTAATAAGGATCCAAGTCGTTTTACTTAGTCGAAGAATGTCATTTGTCAGACCCTGCTCTGATTAAGTAATATTAACTTCAAAACCTGTTTCTAATTCATTTTATGTCTTTGTTTTCTTCTCCCCTCAATTACTTTCTTTCCACCCATCTATATAACATCTAATCAAACAATTTAGCTGTACCCTTCTAAAAGCCTGTATATTATTAGAAAGAAATGTGTCGCAACAATCACAATTGTACACGAGAATTGAAGATGCTGGTTTCAAGGAGCCAAGTAAAATGTCAGCGATGTTATCGACACTGTGGTAAAATGTTCTACATCCTCGTACTATGTGATGCCCTTCCCCAATCGGATAATCAACAATGGCTTAGCGTTATAATCTGAATCGACGGATCTAGGCAAAGTATGGTAGACTAAATAGATTACGTGAAGTAGCAAATTTAGGATAATTAATTTTAACGTTAAATACGTATTGCTGTATGGATTAGACATATCAAGAACGATGAATATAATTTCTAATAAGTTAGAAAAATTCATTAACTGATACTAGTATCAGTTTACAAGTATACTAGAATAGGACTAAAATGGTATGACAAATAAATGATGCGGCGGTTAGGGAGAAAACTAGAGAGATTAGTTAGGTCAGTTAGTTAACTAGTTAGTTAATAAATTAGTTAGTTAGTTAGTTAGTTAGTTAGTTAGTTAGTTAGTTAGTTAGTTATTAAGTAAGTTAGTTAGTTAGTTAGTCGGTTAGTTAGGTGTTAGTTAGTTAGGTGTTAGTTAGTTAGTTAGTTAGGTATTTAGTTGGTTAGTTAGTTAGTTAGTTAGTTAGTTAGTTAGTTAGTTAGTTAGTTAGTTAGTTAGTTAGTTAGTTAGTTAGTTAGTTAGTTAGTTAGTTAGTTAGTAAGTTAGTTAGTTAGTCGCGGTTCTAACATCACGGGAACGGGTCGTCCCCATTATTCTCCGTTCCTGTACCAATGAATATCAGACGATATGCTTCTCACTGCCTTATGCGAAAAGTGGAATAGACAGGAGTCTCGACAAGCCAACAGCCCGCACAGGTACACTGTTCACAATGCCGCCGTCAGAATGCCAACACAAAAGTCCTTCACGGAAAATACAGTTCATCGTCGATGGAAGCGGCAGTCATTAGAAAACCAGCTGCCACACATTACTGTATGAAACGTCGAGAGGATCGACTTCATTGGCCCGGGATTTATTCCATATGGCTCGATCCCTTTCGGCAGGGCGGCCCGCTGAAAGCATCGCACAACGTACGAACACCGTAGCTGCAGGAACGATCCCCAGGAGGTTCCGAGAAAAAATGCACTAATGAACCGAGAAGGCAATCCAGTCAATTCCAAGCGAAAGGCCGAACGCCATCGTTCTGAACATGCAGTTCACGCTACAACAACCGCGGACAGATGTGAAAACATTCCACACGAAATTCACAGCTCGCAGTGTCGCCCACGCACTCAGCTCAGTAGCAGGGCGACGGAACCATGCACTACCATTCCAACATGAGGAAAATGCGACTGCAAAATTATAGCCAGAAACATAAACACTCCCGAGGCTTAATGGTTCTAATGCCTTTCCGCCATTTTGGGGACCGGAAGTCCACTAGAAAGATTACACCACAGCGTTGTGGTGCTGGGTAGGACACACACTGAGAAAACATGATAATAGTACAAGGAAAGTGCTTCAACTCGAACACACGAGGCAAAGGAAACAGAGTGAAACATATAAACACAGGATAGAATTGGAGACAAACATAAATCATATGATACCATGGCTGGAGCTGCAGGGGATAGTAAACAGGTTGGCTTGGCATGAGTTGAGGGCAGATAAAAACAAATGTCATTTGCATATCCTTTACGGGACATTTACAGTCAACGTCAGCATTGTTTGCTGTTGTTGATGTCTTGGCAAGCTTACTTTCAGTAGCTTGCCAGTGCTTTCTAAACGACCGTCACCCGTCCCATTTACGTAAAAATCCAGCACACCGCGGATCTGCTGTCAAATCGCGCGCAGCTGTGTTATGGGTATACGGGATTACGAACTGCAAGTCTTAAGCCCTTCGCCTCGGACACGGGCTGAGAAATATAATTCAATGAAAAATAAAGGGCAGAAGAAGGATAGAGTAAAGGTGCCAGTCGAAGGCTAAACTACACCACAAAGACTTGAAATCATTCACAATAAAATTGGAAGAAGAAACCGTCATTGATTCGAAGAATGGTCAAAGTCTAATGATCAGGAGTAGCATACTTTACAATGAGGTACAGGAGGATATGCTATTCGTACATTGGAGATATGCAATTACAAATGATACTTACACTGGCTGGTAGTCAGCAACACAAACATAGGACAAAGTCTGCACCAAATTGAAAACCAAGCCATGTTTTTTCCCCCTCAGAACTGATTATCGAGTAGCACCTAAAATCTAAGATGTAAATTGCAGTCTTTAATGTGTGACAGGGCTCTTATATGTAATTTAAATGAGCAAAAGTAAGTTCGTAATACCTTATATTATTTCTTTTACAAATTGCTTCCTTGTGAATTTCCATTGCGAATCACTTCCCGCTTGATGTTACTTCCAGTTTCATTTCTTCTTCTTCTTCTTCTTTGCGTTTATCCGGAGTGTTTTTTCAGATGTGATTGCGGTTTGTCTGGTTAGGCACCCTAGGATCGAAACCCTTAGGTCAACACATCCGGCTTTTAGAGTGCATTTTTGACCAGGTTTGCATTCCTGGGAGACTCTCACTATTGTGGTACTTTCCACCTCCCAGTTGGTCGAGTTAGAACAGTCGGAGACTTCACGATCATATCCCTCAAAGGAAGGCAGGGACAGTCCATAGCATTTTCCGCCATCCTGGGTGGCTTCCATAATTGCAGAGCCGACACATAATGCTCTGGTGCTGGGCTCACCGAGGGAATCGTCACGTCCTGCTCATGGCTGCTTTAATTCCTCACTTCAATATATTGGGCATTTCGTTAACCCCGGGCCGTTCCCGCACAAACCAGACAGGTCTTTAGACGGTATCCACTCAGCGAGTTTTCGACACGGAAATGTGCTTGTCGTTGCGCCCGTCAGAGCTGGTCCAGCCACGACGGACATTCGGAAAACTACCTAGTCAGAGCTGTTCCTAACAAGAGCGGCATTCGGAAATTAGGTAGTCAGAGCTGTTCCTAGCACGAAAGACATTCGGACGAGACATTTCACTCGGACGTAAATTTTCTATACACGAGATACAATTATCAATGAAAATGGCTCGACCATGCCTAGCTAATACATTTGTGACTGTGTTTTTAATGCAACTGAGTAGTTATACAGTTATGTTGTATAAAATAACCTTATTAATTCAGTAAAAATGTTACTGTGCTTGCTGAGTTGGGCCAAGAACCGACATCACAGCACTTGGTATATTTTAATACGCGCTCTGCCCTTATCTTCAACAACCAGAGTCCAAGAGTCCAAATATTAACATTACCAGTTATATTTTGACTATATGTCCGTCTGACATTTCCTGATTGTGTTGAGTGTCGCAAGATAGTCTGGTCACTCCCTGCAAGCGTGCTAAATAATGTGGTGTTATTACATAATTTCGAAAACTGGTATAAAGTTGTCTGGCCAGACTTCTCTAGCACAGATCTAGCTTTATGACTGCCTATAAACATTAATCTTGGAAATATAATGTCCTTGTTACTTCCAGCCTTGACAATCCACATTAGAGTTTTACATTTCCGTAATCGTTGATTGGATGGTTATAAAAAAAAAAAAGTCGCTTAAAAGTCGACAGGGTCGACTTCATTGCACCGGGTTTTTATCCCATATGGCTCGGCCTCTTTCAGCAGGACGGAAAGCGTCGCACAAAGCACGAACTCCGTAGCTTTTAGCGACGACCCATGGGAGTCTCCGAAACATTTAACTCGTAAACCGAAGGACGCGGCCCGGAATCGAACCCACAACCTTCGGCTCACGAGTCAAATGTCAAACGGCTTGACCACTTCGCCGCAGAGACTCCAAATGGATGGTTATGAATCCTCTAACAGCATGTGAATTTTAACTCTTAAATCTGGGGTATTGTCATGCGTGTTGTGGGGCTATGTAGATAGTAGTGGGAGATCTGATGGAACGCTATAACTGGAGTGCAAGGGGTGGGGGAAGGGGGGGGGGGGGCTTTCTTGACGCTGTGCAATTTGTGGAAGTTGGGGGAAGTTATCCTGGGCAACAGACTTATAATGGTTGCCTCCAGTGTTGGTTCGATGAATCTGTGTGGTTCGGAGACTTGGAGAACAGCTAAACGAGTCGTTAATAAACAGTATGCGTTCACTAGTCGGTGCCTGTGCAGGGTGGTGGGAATAGAGAGGTACGAGGGGATCTCCGGTGTTAAATCGTTTTGAGTACTTTGCAGTTCCCAGTTAATCGGGGAGGGAGGGGGAATGGGTGGCTGGCGCCGAGTGGGACGAGCAATGAGAGGGCCTGGGAACAGTGTCTTTAATCACCGGGGCATGCGAAGTGTAGGAGTCTTCGGGCACTTGGTTACGGATGCGATTAATGGTATAGTGAGGCCATGGATGGAACTGCAAGAGATAGAAAAAGACAGGATGGCTTGTCGTTATTGGTTCATAGCCTTTACCCCAATGGGGGATGACGTGCAGTGGAAAAAAAGATTCTTCTCTAGAGTTGTTGAGTTGTCATAGCACCACTCTTCTCTAGAGTTGTTGAGTTGCCATAGCACCACTCTTCTCTAGAGTTGTTGAGTTGTCATAGCACCACTCATCTCTAGAGTTGTTGAGTTGTCATAGCACCACTCTTCTCTAGATTTGTTGAGTTGCCATAGCACCACTCTTCTCTAGAGTTGTTGAGTTGCCATAGCACCACTCATCTCTAGAGTTGTTGAGTTGCCATAGCACCACTCTTCTCTAGAGTTGTTGAGTTGCCATAGCACCACTCTTCTCTAGAGTTGTTGAGTTGCCATAGCACCACTCTTCTCTAGATTTGTTGAGTTGCCATAGCACCACTCATCTCTAGAGTTGTTGAGTTGCCATTGCATCACTCATCTCTAGAGTTGTTGAGTTGCCATAGCATCACTCATCTCTAGAGTTGTTGAGTTGCCATAGCACCACTCATCTCTAGAGTTGTTGAGTTGCCATATCATCACTCATCTCTAGAGTTGTTGAGTTGCCATAGCATCACTCATCTCTAGAGTTGTTGAGTTGCCATAGCACCACTCATCTCTAGATTTGTTGAGTTGCCATAGCATCACTCTTCACTAATGTTGGACGTTTAAGAACAAAATGTAAGTGCATTAGTAATGTTCTTTGTGTGTAGTTCAAGAAGTCTTGAGTTTTCAATGTTGGTAACTTTAGTATATTGCTTCCTGTTTAGCCAACTCAGTGGAAAAGGTGTTATGGACGCGTTCGAAATACAGTTATTTTCTCAAATTACATGATCAGGCTAACGACAGTTCGCTTTCTCTGTGAATCTTCAATAATCACACACACTGTTTCATATAAATCATGGATACTGATTGTAACAATTACGGGTAACTAGAATAAAATTGGGTGGAACTGCGGTAAAGCTGTGAAAATGTAAACAATATAAAATGACACAAAGTAGTGTAGCTTTACACAACAGATTTACGACACATACAGGACGTTGCGGCGACTAGCCTTCATCAGCAAGCACACACATTCACAAACACAACATATAGTCAAGGAGATCTCCTGTGACTACATCAAAAGGTGACGACAGGACGAGAAGAACAAAAGGATGAAAAAATTAAAGCAATGAAGAGTACATGAGAATTGAAAAAAAATGTTCATACTTACCTCACAGTTCCGATCTGTGAGTAACTCAGAATATCTACAATGCATTCTTTTTATACCCAACCAACGTAGTGAGATGGAGGATGGTGGCGGGGTGATAGGTGTTACGGTTCAGTGTGCACATAGAAAGAAGGGGGGGGGGACGGAGGCAGGAGGGCAAGACGGCAACTTGTCTGGTAAGGGTGTCTGAGTAATCTCAGTAGATGTACTAACGAAGCATGAGTGGGCGCAAGTATGATGGTGGTACTAACCGAAATCACATTATGCACTCATATATGTTATTTTGAGACAAGTCCTAAAGTCTGGGTTGACTGATATGCGTGAGCGTACATACATACATATGCACCGCTCAACAGACATGCATACAATAGTGTACATGGGCATGTGCAAGGTATATATAAGAAGAGAGAGAGAGAGAGAGAGAGAGAGAGAGAGAGAGAGAGAGAGAGAGAGAGAGAGAGAGAGAGAGAGAGAGAGCGGTAAAGGGAGGGAAAGAGAGAGGGAGGTGGGTATCATTCGTGTGATGTGCCTCATGGGGTATGCGGAGTAGGCCGGTCTACAAATAAAAGGCTTCACTCATACTATTCATTATGAAATAGAGTAAGTAAGTTTGATTGTTATACAACGTATTTTAGGATCAAATCACCCAGTGCTTGTGTTATTGGGGCTGTATAAGATCCGACCAACAGCAATACACGTGGCATAGGTAGGCACAGAGAAGCAAGATTGGAGAGAGAGAGAGAGAGAGAGAGAGAGAGAGAGAGAGAGAGAGAGAGAGAGAGAGATAGTGCCTGCGACATACCACACGAGGTATGCGGAGTAGGTCGGTCAACAAATACGAGGCTTCACTCATACTGTTCCCTATGAGAGTCAGTAAGGTTGAATGTTATGCAACGTATTTTAGGATCAAATCACGCAGTGCTTGTGTTATTGGGGCTGTATAAGATCCGACCATCAGCAATACACATGGCATAGGTAGGCACAGAGAAGCAAGATTGTTGAGAGAGCGAGAGAGAGAGAGAGAGAGAGAGAGAGAGAGAGAGAGAGAGAGAGAGAGAGAGAGAGAGAGAGAGACATATATATATGTGCACATACACTATGTACTTGAGTATATGCGTATACATACACAACCGCATATACAGTGTAGTTGCTAACTGGTTGGGGGAATAATTTATTCGGGGGGAATAGTGATTACATTACGGGTGCACAGTATGGGTAACTAGAAGCAACTTAGATGCGACTAACTGAACATTGCAAAGACAGCTTAGGGAAGTAAAGAAGCATTTTAATGTATTGATTACAACCGCATGTCTCGTATTGTGCAGAAGTCTTCACCCAGAACAGTCTTTCCAAATGTCTCCAATAAGATATGTTGCCTCGACTACCAGCATTTATACATTGTCTATCCCAACATGAATCCACGTATGCTGTCATCTTTCTCTTCCCCGCTTCCAAGGCGCACATCTCTACATAACAGCCTTTTCCAGACATTCATGTAAAATTACGTGCCCCACATAGTTCAGAAGTAACAAGATGTAAATTTAAAACAACATAATTTTATTTACCTTAGACAAACACATATGTGATTCTTTTGAACAGATTTTCAGATGAGAATTATGATAGATCATTATAAGAATGTTCGATACCTCGGCTCGCTGCTCACTACGGGAGATAACAACTGGTCATTGATCCCTCCATGCCATGGTGCTAACATATCTCAGACACATAACAATGTCATGCTTCGGGATTTGTTTGTTTGTTTGATTGCTTTTTATTTCATAATCCGGAAGGGTTTAGGAATCTGGCCATCACTCGTCATCCTGCTCGTGGAGGATGAGGTCTCGGAGGTTTGACGCTGAGCCGCCAGCGCCTGCAGCCTACCTTGCTCCAGACGTATTGGTTACCCATTCCTCTGGATCAAACAAGGCAAGGCCGAGAGAGGGAACATGCCGTTTGGGCACCACATGTTCTCTGAAGCTCTGCCCAGGCATTGTGATGGAATTTTGGCCAAATTCCAACTCACATACGTTGGTCCGTCAAGACTGTAAGGTGCCACTCAGACTTGGACAGATTAGGCAGATGCCGGCAGGAGTCAGATGAACAGGTTATGACACATGATACAGAAACTACATTACTGAGATGAGGAAAAACCCAAGAGAGGTGGGTCTCTCGCAGGCGACATGGAATGGTGATGATGCTGATGGGACACTGGATGGATTTAGTAAATAAAAAGTAAGTAAAGGACCCTTTTACACGTCTCGATGCGATTTGGCAATATGGTTATAGATCCATATTTCCATAAACCATGTAGACTCTGTACAGACACTGGGTGATTGTTGCGGTCAGTATCCCGCCGCTGCCTTTACTTTCCCATACATTTCCTGGTACCCACTTTAGACTGGATCGATCTCGGAGTCCAGGTCATTTAAAACAATTGAATCTGCCCCGATGCAGATCGAACCCGTGGTCATGGCGCCGTCAGTCAAGAGTCTGGCTAGTACGTTTTCGCGGTTCTGTGGTTTAAGGCAAAGCACAATTAGTGAGATAGCTGTAGATCTCATAAAGAATACAGGCAACTGATGGTTTAGAGAGTAGCACAGTCAGTGAGATAGTATCATAACTCGTACAGAATACAGGCATCCGATCACGTCCCGTCTGACTTGGGCTCTGAAGGTTGTGTGTTCGAATCTGGACCGAATACTTCGGTTCACTAGTGAAGCTTTTCGGAGACTCCTGGATGTCATCACTGTAACTACGGAGTTCGTGCTTTGTGCGACACTTTCCGAGCTGCGGAAAGAGACTGAGCCATATGGGATAAAACCTGGTGTAATGAAGCCGACCCTGTCGGAATTTAAGCGACTGTTAGGCATCCCGATGGTTTAGCGCGTAGCACAATTAGTGAGATAGCTGTAGATCTCATAAAGAATACAGGCAATCGATGGATTAGGGCGTATCATAGTCAGTGAGATAGCTGTAGATCTCATACAGAATACAGGCAATCAATGGTTTAGGTAGATGCACAATAAATGAGATAGCTGCATAACTCATAAAGTATACAGGCAACCGACGGTTTGGGGCGTAGAACAATCAGTGAGAAAGCTGCAGAACTCATACAGATTCAGGCAATCGATGACTGGCACCCTGTCTTTGTCACCCACTAGGGAACACATCCGATTATTATCAACGAAATACAGTTTAACTTCGTGTACAAAAGTGATTGGCGTCTCTAATGAAGGCTTGTTAACCTCCTGGAAGTGCTCTTGTTGCAGATTTAGAGCTTTTCCTCGATTCCGCAGTTCCGCAGTTACTTGTCTCATGTTTCTATACCACTGCACCCTTAATAAGGTCTGTGAGCTACCGTCAGCATTTCTCCGCTGTTTGTGATTTCTTGGCAAGTTTATGTTCAGTAGTTTGCCCTTGCCTACTAAACGACCGGCACTCATACCATGTATGAAAAGCAGCGCAAGGTGATCTGCTTCTAAATTACTCGCAGATGCGTTTCTAACGCTGTACGCGGGATTACAAATTGCGTTCTTAACCTCTTCTCCACTGTGCCACAATATCTTAAAGGTAAACATTAATTCCCAGTGTTCGACAGATTAACAAACAACAAACTCTTTTTTCAAAAGAGAGTAACTATAATTAATTAATGTACATTTTTGAAGCGCTCATTTTATAATTGTATAATATACGTGAGTACAATGTACGTGAGTAAAATATGCGTGAGTACAATAAACGCGAGTACAAAATGACTTTGCTTTTTAAAATTGTGACTGTGGTTACATATGTTTTAAAAAATTAATGTTGCGTATCCCTTAGGGACGTTGCAGTCAACACCAGTATTTTTCAGCTGCTGTTGATGTACTAGGCAAGTGTTACGTTCAGTAGTTTGCCATTGCTTTCTGAACGACCGGCTCCCATACCAGCACGTTATAACACAACGCGACACGGTCTGCTGCACAAATCGGTTGCAGCTGAGCTTCGAACGCCTTGTACCCGGCTCACGAACCACGTTCGCAAGGCGTTAGCCACGGAGCCTGCTATGGTTATGTTTAAAAACCGGCTATAAAAAAAGCCGGCTATATTTATGTTTAAACACAGCATTAAAAATAAACATAAATTGAATTTCATGCATATATGTCATGGTATGAATAACATATGAAGAGGAGAACTATTTGGGGAAAAGAAAACAAATTTGTAACCATCATAACGCTTTACATGTGTGCAATTATTGATAAAACATAAAAATACACACATACACCACAAGCACGCACACGTACATACACACACACACACACACACACACACATATAGACGGAGAGAGAGAGAGAGAGAGAGAGAGAGAGAGACAGACAGACAGACAGACAGACAGACAGACAGACAGACAGACAGACAGACAGACAGACAGACAGACAGAGATAGAGAGAGATAGAGATTTTCCTTATCATCTCACCTGGAATATTGGAATCATTCACACGGATCAAATGACAGCCGTGTCCAGTCCACAACAAGGATACAGATAAGTAACTCTCATAGTTACTATTGTCATGTTGTGTTTTTCATTTAGTTGTATTGTTTTCCGTGTGTTTCTTCTGTGCTGACTAAAACTTGAGCCTCAACGTACATTATGTTACTTGTGATCGTGTTGTACGAGACCGACTGCTTCTGGTTTTTTTTTTTTTTTTGGTGCTTCATTGATATCATCCCGCCGAGTAGCGACTGGTTGTAAAGCTATGGATCTCTCACTATATACACAAAGCGCCGGAGGGTTGTTACAATGACTTGCTTACATTACTATTGATTTGAAACTAATTTCATTGTCAACAACAACTGAATTTACTGTGAGTGTTAATCTGTTACCAGTTTCATATTTCGAAAGTTCAGTAGAATTATTCTGTCTAACCAGTAAAACGGTTGTTGATATTACTAGTGTAGAATGTCGTGGTTGAGATAAGTAGCTTCCCCTGTTTTCTCTTCTTTGCCAACATTGTTAACCAGTCAGGTCTTAGATATGATTGATCTACCGCATGACAGTAGACGGTACTGCTGCTTTCTGTTTGCGCTGAATATTAGGCGTTGATAACCAAACCCGACATCCCATATTGTGCCAACGGCTTTGGTTGGAGAAGAGCAATTAGGAGGATACAAGCCTTACCATAGAGCAGTGGTTCCCAAGCTTTTCAATCAGAGGGCCATATCTACTATTTTCGGTAGTTAAGCGGGCCACAACGTTATAAAATTATAAAAGTCGTGCAATATCATTCTTACCTTTATTAACTTTCGTCAAAAAAATTCTAAAACTTTAAAGCCAGTCAGTGTCAGTACTACAATACGGTCATTTTTTGGTTTAAAATCAAAAGTTCGTTTAACAATAAATTTTAAATCAGTTTCGAAAATCGCTATTAATGTAATTAATTTACAGTTGCAACTGTTCTTGATAAACAGTTACTTAATTTCAGATGCTAGTTTATCAATGTCTGGGCACAAATCTGTTGTGCCCAAAGTCATAAGCGCAGCTAGGCTACTGTAGGTGATCTGGAACGTTGCTTGAGCGTAACTCTAGTTCAACTTTGTGAAGACACATGAAGGGTGTAGCATAGGTGGGAGCGCAAGCGCAATTGAAATACCACTACTTTTATCGTTTCTTTACTTATTCAGTCAGATTTGCTCGCATCAGACGAGCAATATCTCCGGTGGGCCTATTCTCGTTGGTCGCGAAATCCACAACGAGTCAGGCGGAGAGTCTGACGGTAGTACACGCTTACATTGGTCCAGACACTTGCGAGTGACAGGTGTGCACGCCCAATTTAAGGCCCTCAGTTATGGGGTTTATATTTCTTCTGCATCGATGAACGGCTTCTTTTTGCCAGCAAACAGAAGAGCGACTTCGTACGACGCAACAACAGCACTCTTGCTCTGTTCGTTAGCCTTGGTGAAACATGACTGCTGCCTGGTCAGAGAACTTTCTCTATGACATCTTTTATTAACTCCGAATTGATCGGATATTGAGCATTTATGTTTTAATGTGTGGTCGTGAAGTGTGTTTTAAGTAACGTGTGATTGGTATTGTCCATATGTTTTGCCAATGTGTGATTTGCATTGTTGATATGTTCTAACCAACACGTGATTGCCATTATCCATGTGATTTACCCAACGTGGTATTGACATTATTCATGGGTTTTAATCAACGAACGATTGCCAGTGTTAATGTGTTTTAACAAAAGCGTGATTGTGGAATTGTTTTAATCAGTGCGTTATGTGCAACTGACAGTGTCCGTAATTTTCAATGAAAGTGGTATGTGTGTTTGTCAATTCCCATATGTATCATCTAAGCGAAACACAGCTTGGATTTAGGAAAAACAAAGAATGCACAGATGACCATTTTTGCTCTTAGACAACGTACTGAAAAATCAATCGAATTCAATGAAACACTCTACTTAGCCTTTGTCGATCAAGAAAAGGTATTTGACAGAGTAGATAGAAACAAGCTGTGAGAAATCCTTAAACAATATGGAGTGAGTACACATCTAACAAACCTATGTAGAAGGTTATACAACAACAGCGAATGCATAGTGAGAGCAACTGGAGGACACTCAGAACCCTTCACCATAAGATCCGGAGTACGACAAGGTTGTGTCCTGTCCCCTCTCTTGTTTATAACATATATACAACATATGGAAAGGAACCAGCCAAACAGAGACCGCAAGAACACGCATGACGAGAATACAGAAGAAGAACCATCTGCAAATCTAACCGTTAGAGAACTCCTGTTTGAGGACGACCAAGTACTAATAGCAAAATCAGAAGATGAATACAAGACCACATGAATAGTCTAAACGAAATGTGTAGGGAACATAACATGGCAATTTACACAAGTAAAATAGAGGTATTGACTATAACTAAAGAAGAAAAAGCAACAACGATTCACCTAAAGGAACATCCCTTGAAAGAAATAAAGAGTTTCCTGTACCTAGGAAGTATTTTTACTGCCAATATAGTACCAACCGGTGTATGTCAGGGGGGTCTTTGAGCCTGAGGAATTAAGGCCGCCTGGCTAGCGCAGTCGCCGCAAACTGTGCAGGTTTGGATTTTCTTTGTGCCCCCGACATAAAAAAATCCCACACCTTACCGAGGATTCGTACCCGGGTCTCCCGAAGGAGAGTCCGGCGTTCTAGCCACTCGGCCAGTAGGAAGTATAATGTCATCAAATGGCCAATCAGAAGACGAGATCGAAAATAGATGCAATAAGGCAAACCAACTTATTGGACAAATGGCACCAATACTAAAGAACAAACATGAATCAATAACTACTAAGAAAGCACTTTACAACACTATCTTCCTTAAAAAAGTCGCTTAAAAGTCGACAGGGTCGACTTCATTGCAACGGGTTTTATCCCATATGGCCCGGTTTCTTTCCGCAGCACGGAAAGCATCGCACAAAGCACGAACTCCGTAGCTTTTAGCGACGACCCACAGGTGTCTCCGAAACATTTAACTCGTAAACCGAAGGACGCGGCCCGGAATCGAACTCACAACCTTCGGAGCACAAGTCAAACGACATGACCACTTCGCCACAGAGACTGTATCTTCCTACCAATTCTTTGTTACCAATGCCAAACCTGGACAATGACAGAAAAAGAGAAAAGAAAAATCACAACAGAAATGAGATTCCTGAGAAGAATATCCAATGTATCAAGAAGAGATAAGATCAGAAATGAAGACATCAGGACTAACGTGGGGGTTATCGCTGCACTAGATTTTAATAGAAGGCAGCAAGTCAAATGGTTTGGCCATGTAAGTAGGTTACCAACCAACTGCATACAACAACAAGCAATGATGTACAGACCAGAGGGAAGCAGAGGAAGAGGCCGAACACGTAAACGTTGGACGGAGGGAATAGCAGAGTCCATGGGAATGTCGATACATGAAGCCCATAAGCGGGCACTCTTCCACTGTTTACACTTCACCTCGACACCGCAAGGTCCAAGAGGAACATGATATATATATATATATATAAAGAAGGGCGTCAGACAAGGCTGTTTATTGTCTCCTGATTTGTTCTCATTTTACAGTGAATAGATAATGAGATGTACAGAAAATAAGCCAGAGATCCTGGTTGGTGGACACAATATAAATACCTTACATTATGCTGACAACACCGTCTTGAAAGTAACAAGTCAGAACGATCGACGGGAAAAGATAGATACAGTGGATGTAGAATGTGAAAGAATGAGCCTTTTGTTTGAATTTCAGATATCTAGGCACATGGATAACATCAGATGGATGATGCATCACTGAGATAAAGAGAAGAATAGGACAAGCAAAAGCTCCATTCTATCAAATTAAAAAACAAACGTTGCCAGTCCGGAACAATTAGTACCTAGGAGTGAAACATCCCTGGAAGCCTTGAAGATGTGGTTTTATTAAAGAATGCTGACAGTTAGCTGGACAACCAAAAAGAGCAAGCAGGATGTTTTAAGGGAAGCTTGAGTCGCAGAGACAACTTATCACAAACATCTAAAAGAGGCAGTCCTTTTTTTTTTTTTGCCACATTTTGAAAAGACAAAAACTGGAACACGTGACAATCGGGAAGATTTGCAGAAAGATAAATAGAGGCAGATAGCGTGAAAAGATTACAGTCTTGTGCCATGGCATGGAAAGTAGTCAACACATGAATTGATCAATGACGTCGGAGATCGCAATTTGTGGAGTGGCATGATCGCCTACGCCAGAAGAAGAAAGAAGAAGAAGAAGAAGAAGAAGAAGAAGAAGAAGAAGAAGAAGAAGAAGAAGAAGAAGAAGAAGAGTGACAGGCGTGGTAGTGGTCTCGACTACCTTGATCATGCGTTCGAATCCTTTCAAGGCAGTTTTTATTTCTTTCATTAGTTCTGGCTAAACTGGGAGATTGGATTTTACTTAGAAAATGCAGGCAGATAACATAATATTGACCCCATCACCCACTGATTGACGGTTGGTTCGAAAATATGCAGCTGGCATCATATACCCAAAACGCTTCATAACGTGAAACGAGTATTTCCGCGCGTGTTTTGTGTGAATGTATATATGTGTGAATTTACTACAGCACATATATTTATGTTAGCAACTGGCAGCGTACATTACTCACACAAACGATACTTCTGCAGTTGTAATTCCAACTGAAGAGGTCGAATAGGCCTCTACCCGGGCTAACTCTCAACATTTCAAAATTCACTAAGACAAGATTATAACACGCCATTCTGTTGCTATGTCCATATGTATATACTTGCCTGTGCTACAGAGTCATGCACTGTGTGCTCTATGGGAGTTGTAACACTTAAGCAATTTTCGTGTGCTGTGAACGTGATCGTTTACTTTAAACAACAAGAAACAAGTGTACCTGACTTCTACTACTTCTATTTCTTCTACATTTACTAAGACGTTATAGTTTATCTGTTTCTCTTTACAGTTATTATCTTCACGAAAAGGGTAGAGTTTCATTAATTATATTTTAAAGATCGGCCGCTCATTGGGTATCTATAATTTAATATTAATTCAAATACAGATCATATATTAGAACACTTTTTCATAGTTATCATAAACTTTGAGATAGTCAGAATCCTTTGTGGCACCCACACTTGGTCTATTGTAAACAACGCTTGTCACGTCAGCCGATTGTCGCTTGCGATGTCTCCATTTCCACAAGACAGCAGCGATTATGAGAGTCAGCAAGACAGAGCCAGCCACAATCCCAGCGACGAACTCGGTTCTCAAACTGTACGTTTCAGAGCCGGAACTTGGTGCTGTTAGGACAAGAAAGTTTACAAAGGTAAAACAAAGAACTGACAATGCAATAATTGTGTAAACTTCTTTGTATACATGGCACATACGTAGGTTTCTTTTTATGGTGTTGAATGTCGTTATTAAGATAGTCATTGCATATGAAGATAAAAGAGTTAGTTCCACGTGTTAGATCTGGGAAAGGTTGATTCCATTTCATAGAGACCGAAGCGAGTAAATATGAAGTCACTGAAATGATATAATTTCTTCTGGTATGCATGTTAATAATTTGAACTGAAACATTCACAAAAAGGCAGTCAACTGAATATAGGGACTGAGACCCATAACATGTACTGTAAAATGAACACACTTTAAATTAAATTAAAGCAGATGAGGTAACCGTCAAGTACCAGTTGTATAAACTCCACCGTGCAATAATTACAATAGAAGACATTTGGTCGCAATGAACAGTCCTCACCCTTCGAAGAATATTCCGACCTCTGTTTTTTCTTCACAATTTCGTGGAAGTGAGTACATCCGTGTATTCTGCGGAAAAAAAAAATAACTCTCGCTTGGCGTCTGGTTCTGCCGTCAGCGACTGCTGACCCTATTCTAATGTCTACAGTGTTCTGAGATGACTTCCACTCTGCAGCTTCCATGGCTAAGGTGCAACAATCCTACTTCATAGAGTGGCTAGTATACCGGCAAGAGACAATACAGATGCATGCTACTACTGGTGTGCATGTGGGAACCCGACCAGGCTGCTCTTGTTTTCATCTCCCTTGGCTTTACTGGTTTTATTTGTCGTGTTTGTTGTCTTCTGTTCTTGTTGTCATTATTCTTGTTATGTTCTTGTTTTAATCTTGCTTGTGTTGTTCTTGTTATTCTTGTCAATCTTGTTTGTCTTCTCTTTATGCGTGCTGTGGCGAGAGGATGTTACCTGTGGAACAAAGGCTGAAAGGAATGGTTTTAACTCTGGAATTAGTGCAAGTCACACACACACACACAACACACACACGCACGCACGCATGCACGCACGCACGCACGCACACACACACAGCATCAGCATCAGCAGCAAGACAGGGTTATAGCAATCTCCATTCTTATGGTATTGCTGTCCTTAAAACCGGGACAGATCCTGTTTTTTCAAAGTTAAGTATCCTGACGCTGTAACTACGGCTCTATTTTATTAGCGTATAGTTTGCTCATGCACTTTAAGGTCACGGCACAGCCATATCCCCAGGTTGCTTGGGGTCGTAGTAATACTTTTTTTATTTCCGGGCTATTTTTCCCATTTGGATCTGGGTATCTGTTTTCCCCTTAGAGTATATGGTGGCGATGTCGGTGTCTCTGTCTCGGTTACTTGACTTTTAGTCGGCGTTGACAAGGCTACTTGAGTTGGTGACTGTAGACTGGTGACTTCAGGTTTTCGCTTTGATATACAATATTCATGGGGGTTTGTGTCTGTACTGATCGATTCGATTCAAATACCACTGTCATGATTGCTAATACAATCTGGCATTTTCACGTGGTGGCAGATCTTCACTTTCCAGGACATTTGGTGGTCCAGATTACCTAGTTTATCAGTTAGTGCACCGGGTGATACATCATCATCATGCAGTTCCTTGCCGACTGGCGTGGGCTATTATGCCTCTACACAAATAACGAACTCCAACGACACGGAACAATTCGTGTATTGACTCCCTTCCATGCCATGAAACAAGACTGTCAAGAGTCGTTTCACGCTATCTTAATCTATTTAAATTTCCACAAATCTTTCCAGTTGTCACAACATGTTCCAGTTTTCTAGTAAATATGTGTTTGTTTTAATTTTTTATTTTTATTTTCTAGTAGCCGGGGGTCAATCAGGATCAAATTTCTTGGCCATTACAAACCCACGTCGCCTTTCGGCACATTTAGTACGAGGCCTAGAAGACGCCTGTCAATCGCCCTTGTTGCAAGATCTGTTTCCTTTTCTTGATCGACAGTTTCTTATGATTGAGCTCTCTCAGACTGTTTTTGTAATGCCGCAAACGTCTCTTCTCACCCGGTGTAAGAGGAACATTTCCTTTTAACACGTTGTGACAGCATTCGCAAATTAGATGGGATCTGGGGAAGCTGTTTTGATTACGGCCTTCAAGACGGCTTACTTTGCTCTATCATGAAGTGCAGTATGTCAATGTGGAGTTTAACCCGGTTGGGCATGGTTATTTGTGGACGTAGACACCGTTGATGCTGGTCTGGAAATATATGGATTCGTAAGCGGAGCTGATCTAGTATTCCCTGTCGAATGTTGAATAGCAAATACCCAGGAGGAGCTGATATTGTGTCCTTAAAGCTCTCTTGGACATAGGTAGACTGACCTGGTTACATCTGTTTGACCGGATGAGTAATCTGCGAACCGTCTCGAGATCATGTTCAAACAACAAGATAAAGCGCATTCCAACCAATGGTTCTTTGTTCTTTATTCCTGCCGATTAAGCAATGCACTATATACATAACACTGAGGTTGCGATGATGACTGCCTTTAGTAAATAGTTTGGTTATACTCTGTCACTGTCTCGGACATTAGATCATCTATCACAACTAACCGACGTCTATCCCTTGTCAATTTTTTTCCAAATCAGGAAGTCCTTCGGTAAACTGGGTATCCTTTATAGTTTTGTACACGGGTTGCCATTCCAAGTAGCACCATATAACCTCGTCTGAGATCCGTACGATCATGTCAGGGAGATTGGACTACAACTGCTATACAAGGAAGGATTTACCGCTACCAGCTGAACCCACAATCAGCCCCGTAGAATGTGCTTCCACCTAGGATTCATTGCTATTAATAACAACCTACCTAGCCTTTACGCGAGTTTTAACCAACTGGGTAAAATATTCATTCCATAAAGCAGAGGTATTACGCATGGTGGCCACTGTCACAGGATAAATAAACTTGTTAGTTGCGACCGATGATAACCAAACCCGACATTATTTTGCTAACACAATTGACTCTTTGATGGTGAACAAACTGAGGAAAATACGTCGGTACAGATTTTCTGCACCTGGTCGACAGTGTGTATGAGATCAAAGGGAGTCACGTCGCGTTGTCTACACACAGTCGACAGTTTGATGACAGGATGTTGTTCGAGAGGTGTGTACTGGCGACATTTGTCTACAAAACGGGAGTTGGCCGTTGAAAGTAATGGACAGATGTCTGCTAGAGGTCAGAAGGATTCTGTAATGGGAGAAAGGTCTCTGGCTTACAGACAACCAGGATATTTGTTGGATGAGACAAAGAACTCCCCAGATCAAAAGGAAACTTGACAGCTAATTGACTCAGGTTAATCTAGAAACAGGAGGACAAAGCCAAATTCTGGACTGATTGGCGTCTGGACTTTCTGGTAACTCACTCCAGCACCCATATAAAACCCAGTGCGGTAAACAGGTGGATGGAGTCGAGAAAAACATTCTGAAGTGTTAGGATTGGGGATTATTCCGAGTTGTGTTATATTAGAGGGACTGGGCTGTCTAAGTAGTGATAGTTATCCGCGGACATAGATCCAATCGGGTTGCCTAGTTTCTCGAGTAACAACAGGAATAGACATATGGTAGGCAATTAATTATATCTAACTTAAGAGTATGATTAGGAATAGAGTACAGTACTGTGCGGTGATATAATGTATTATAGGTGCCGTGATATAATGTATTATGATTAGTGATAGAATGTTCTATAAGTGCGGTGCTAGAAAGTATCATAGGAGCGTCGGCACTAGTATTCTATTGTGTGGCTTCAATTAGCTTGTGTTATATATCATTTTACTCAGGAAGTTGAGGACAATGTAGTGGAATAATAATTAGAGAGATTAAGGATCGTCATCTTCTGGGTGAGGTTCACTGTCCGGAAAAAATGGTGCTGTTGTGTGCTAAGCACTATGATGTTACAGACTTTGCTTCTAAATCACTGGTCTAACATTAGAATACACGTCACACATTCTACACCTTATACACACATACACACTTCTCCTACATATACTCTTTGCTTTAATAAATTTCTTGTTTTTTATTTGTTGAGGCTAGAGTTGTCAAGTATGTTATGTTGGGGAAGAATGAGAGGGGGCATGATCCAGGAGTGAGCAAGAGTGAGAAGAAGGTGTCTTCAGATTGAAGGAGTGTGTGGATGGAGTCTGCTGGATATCTCCAGGATAGAGATATTGGATTAAAAAATAATGTGGGTGTTGATTCCCTTCACTCAAGGGACGACACTAAAGTGGTAAAGAAGAACAAGTAACTAATACGACATTCATTCTTTACACACACGACATTTATTGGGAGCTCGTAAACGTGATCTTTTGTACAGCGGGATCTTTAGACAACGGGATCTTTTAACACGGGATCTTTAGTTAGAGGATGGAGATATCCTATTAGTGAGAATCCAGCTAGAGTGAATGTGGATAGGTGTTAGGACTTATCTTACCTGTTCACACTTCACACGTCTGCATAGGTCTATGGTCCTGATTCTACTCTTGTCACTGAGTGATTGTGTTGTGTTGTGTGGTGTGTTATAATATATATATAGATTTATTGTATTTGGTCAGTATCTATATAGTTGTTTAGAGATAATCTATACTCTATCTGTTGAGTTATCTCTCTGTAAAATGGCCACTCCTAGATTAACTGGGGCAGAACTTAGGGCAAAGGGGGAAGAAATGGGATTGTCGGGTTCTGCTCTAACAGATTACATACAGGAGGTGGAGAGGGAATATCGTCAAGCAGAAAGGGAAGATCGAAAGGCCGAGTTGGAATTGAGAAGGATTGAGGCAGAGCAAGCAGCTAAGAAATTGGAAGCAGAACAAGCTGCTAGGCAACTTGAGGCTGAGCAAGCCATGAGAAGGTTGAAAATAGAAGCTAAAAAACTGGAAGCAGAGCAAGCTGCTAAGTTACTTGAGGTTGAGCAAGCTGCTAAGCAACGGGAAGCGGAGCAAGAGGCTCAGAAAAGGGAGCATGAGTACCGGATGCGGGAACTCGAGCTTAAGAGGCAATCTAGTGGGGAAACTGAGGGAGCAGTGGGAGGTTCCTCTCTCCCTGGCTCAACACCAGTAAGTGGACATAGCTACCATGCTATGAAGTTCCCTCTAGCGATCTACGAGGAGGACAAAGAGAAGATTGACCAGTACCTTCAACGCTTCGAGGCTATGTCAGTTGCTATGGGTCTGGAGCGTGACAAATGGAATATCAAGCTATCCAAGGGATTACGCGGGACCGGTTACGAGGTTTATTCTCGCCTGCCACCAGGACATGAGAACAATTATGACGAGTTGAAGACGGCTTTGCTGAAATGATTCGAGGTTACGTCACATACCTACCGGAAAAAATTTCGAGGAGCGAAACGAGAACCGGGGGAGTTATTCGCCGCCTATAGTCTGCGTCTGAAAGCATATCTCAATAAGTGGATGGGTTCGCGCATGACTATGAGAGTCTGGAAGAGCTCACGGTAGTCGACCAGATGCGGAAGCAAATGTCGAAACCTCTCAGGACATTCTTGGGAGAACAAGGGGCGGAACGAATCGACATGGTGACGAAATTGGCAGAACGGTTCGTCGAGGTCCATGGGGAGGCAGCAGAAAATATTTCTACAAACACCAAAAGTCAGGAAAAACATAACCTGAAGAAAGCCAAGAGCACAGGAACTAAAAAGGTGGAACCATATGTCAAAACTTCAGAGGAGAGTTCGGAGAAGACGAAGGGGGAAAGCAAGAAAACTTCGAGCTCTACACAAAAACGACCATGGTCGGAGAAGTGGTGTTCGATTTGTAAGTCACCTTCTCACAATACGAGGGATTTCAAATCGAAGGCTAAGAACCCATACTTCACGGCATGTCAAGTGACTTCAACGCAGGTGGACACTGATAATGCCAAGGTCGACAAGGATGCTCACCACCAGGAGAGCTCACTCAAGTCCGGCACAAGAAAATCTAGGACAGGGAAATGGTGCAAACACTGCAGGTCGAATACACACAATGCTATTGACTGCAGGGGGAAGTCAGGAGACTCTAAATTCGTCGTGTGCCCCGGAAAACTTAAGGTGGAGCCCACCGAACAGGTCGAGGCCGAAGTAGAGACTCCAGACCAGGAAAAACCACCTGTAGTGGAATTGGTAGAGGTTAACGGTCGTCAAGTGGAGTGTTTATACGACACAGGACTGGACGGGAAGGCCGTGATTTCTGCGGATCTGGTACATCCAGAACAATTCACAGGTGAAACCATGGAGATACAGCCTGCACAGAAGAGTGCTGTAGCCATGAAATTGCCCATTGCCAGAGTGGAGATTCGGTCAAGATATGTCACCGGCACCATCAAGGCCGCGGTGTTGACTGATCCCATTTTTCCCGTAATCCTCGGTTGCCGGTATGTCTTTCTGGGAATGCCCAGGGAGCCAGTCCATATGGGAGCAATTCAGACTCGCTGTCAGACGAGAAAGGATGAGGCAGAAGCCAATGTCACTAACCCACTGCCAGGGGAGTTGTGAACTGCCCAGAGTGAGGATGCTACTTTACGTCCTTGCTACAAAAAGCTGCAGAAAAGTGCTGATCCACCCAAACGGGGGCAGTACTATATGAAGAATAGGATACTCTACAGGAGAGCCGGAAGGGGAGACAACCTACATGGTCAGTTGGTGGTCCCGAAAGCTCACCGGTCCCAGATTCTTCATATGGGGCATACCATCTCCTTTAGTGGACACATGGGTATTGCCGCCACCATGCAGCGAATTTCCTGCCACTACTATTGGCCGGGAATGACAGGTGATGTGCGTCGGTATGTGAAGTCATGCCCTGAGTGCCAGAGGGTGGCACCGAAACACTGGACAGCGCCGGTGGTCTTGGGTGAAATGCCCATCATGAACTCTCCTTTCGAGAGGGTAGCCATCGATATTGTGGGTCCACTTCCTAGGACTAGGAAGAGGAACATGTACATACTCACCATGGTGGATTGCTGTACAATGTGGGGTGAAGCCATACCGTTGACCACAATTGACTCGAAACGAGTGGCGGACGCACTGATGGAGGCCTTTACTAGATTAGGCTTTCCTGATCAAATACTGACGGACAATGGGTCCCAGTTTTGTGGAAAACTTATGGAGGAGGTATTTAGGGTATTCCACTCTAACCATATCCATACCAGCCCTTACCACCCTCAAGCCAATGGACAAGTAGAGCGTTTCAACGGCACGTTGATGACAATGCTCAGGAAACTAGCGCAGGAAAAACCTGATAGGTGGGATGAATATATCCCAGCAGCCCTCTTTGCCTATCGGGAAGTTCCTCATGGCTCAACAGGACTACCACCGCTACGTTGCTGTTTGGTCGTCCAATCAAGGGACCGTTGGAAGCCATGTTGAGGAGTTGGACTGAAGAGGGGACGTCAGAAGAAGTGATCTCTTCTTACAAATATGTGGAGGAACTGAAAGAAAAACTTCACAAGGGATGGACTCTGGCAAATCAAAATTTGAAAAAAGCCAGAAAAAGACATGCGGCTTACTACAACCGTAGGTCGAAAGACAGATCTCTAGAGGTGGGAGACAAAGTATTGTTGCTACTCCCAACGGGAAACAACAAACTGGAGATAGGTTGGCAAGGACCATTTCCCGTGGAAAGGGTGATATCCAGAACGAACTATCAGATCCGGATCCGGGGAAAATCGAAGATTTTCCATATCAATCTCTTGCGGAAATATGAAGAGAGACCGGGAGACAAGGCAGCGCATCTCCTGGCAATGGCAGTTGCAGTGGAGACAGAAGTGGGAACCAACGAGGGAAGGGAATATCCCCTGGTACACCAGGAAACCTACAAGGATGTACAGGTGAACCCTGATCTAACTTCCAAGGAGAGGGAAAAGATAACCCAGGTTCTCGAGTCTCATAAGGAGATACTGACTGATAAACCAGGACGAACGAGGTTGGTGGAGTTCGAGATGACTTTGACCACTCAAGAGCCTGTTCGCCAAAGGGTTTACCCAGTGCCATTCTCTAAAGAAAAGGCCCTGGAGGGGGAAATACAGAAACTGTTGGAGGATGACGTGATTGCACCTTCCACATCCCCATACAATGCGGGGGTAGTTTTGTTACGAAAACCAAGTGGAGAACACCGGTTGTGTATAGACTACCTACTTCTGAACAGTCATACACAATTTCAGGTGGAACCTTTGCCGAATCCAACTCAGCTATTCGCGAGGCTCCATAAGGCAAGGTATTTCTCAAAGGTGGATCTGAGTCGCGGGTATTATCAGATTCCGGTCAAACCAGAGGTTCGACCCCTACTGGCCTTCAGTACCCCCAGTGGACATTATGAATTCAAGGTCATGCCCTTTGGACTCAGCAATGCACCTAGTGTGTTTACTCGCATGATGAGGACTTTACTTGATCCTTTAAAGGATCCGTCCATCATCTCATTCATGGATGATATTCTGATTTCCAGTGACAGTTTGGATGACCATTTACAATCCTTGGAAAGTGTTTTCAATAGGCTCAAGAAAGCAGGGCTTACAGCTCGCCCAACCAAGTGCATGATCGGTTACCAGACTCTGGAATTTCTAGGTCACACCATCACCCCAGGACACATTGTCCCAGAAGAAAAGAACCTAGAGAAAATCAGATGTGCTCCAAGGCCAAAAACGAAGAAGGATGTGCGATCTTTTCTCTCGTTGTGTGGGTTTTACCACAAATTTATCCCACATTTCACAGAACTGGGAGCTCCTTTAACAGAAACCTTGAAAAAGGGATTCCCAGACCAAATAGTTTGGACACCAGAATGTGAGAGTGCCTACAGTCAGTTGAAGGAGGCCTTGGTCAGCAAACCTGTGTTACAGCTCCCAGACCTTTCCAAACCATTTGTGTTGAGAACGGATGCAAGTGGGATTGGGATTGGGGCAGCTTTGTTACAGGAAGGAAAAGACGATGCTTCAGTTTTGAAACCAGTGGCATACGCAAGCAAGAAACTTCTCCCGGCTGAGAGGAATTATTCGACCGTTGAGAGAGAGTGTTTGGCTCTTGTATGGGCCGTACAAAAATTCCAGCCTTATTTGTATGGAGTTCAGTTTCGAGTTCAATCGGATCATCAACCCTTGATGTTCCTGGCCACTTCTCAGAAGCTCAACGCCCGTTTGATGCGGTGGTCGTTGCTACTTCAGCCATACCACTTTACAGTGGAGTATATACCTGGGAAGGAAAATGTTGGAGCTGATTTCCTGTCTAGACATCCAGCTCCTGAAGAAGAGGAATAGATCATCTGGATCGAACCTCCAAGAAGAAAGAGTTGTTGCGGACTACTCTCTTAGGAGGGGGCCTATGTCACAGGATAAATAAACTTGTTAGTTGCGACCGATGATAACCAAACCCGACATTATTTTGCTAACACAATTGACTCTTTGATGGTGAACAAACTGAGGAAAATACGTCGGTACAGATTTTCTGCACCTGGTCGACAGTGTGTATGAGATCAAAGGGAGTCACGTCGCGTTGTCTACACACAGTCGACAGTTTGATGACAGGATGTTGTTCGAGAGGTGTGTACTGGCGACATTTGTCTACAAAACGGGAGTTGGCCGTTGAAAGTAATGGACAGATGTCTGCTAGAGGTCAGAAGGATTCTGTAATGGGAGAAAGGTCTCTGGCTTACAGACAACCAGGATATTTGTTGGATGAGACAAAGAACTCCCCAGATGAAAAGGAAACTTGACAGCTAATTGATTCTGGTTAGTCTAGAAACAGGAGGACAAAGCCAAATTCTGGACTGATTGGCGTCTGGACTTTCTGGTGACTCACTCCAGCACCCATATAAAACCCAGTGCGGTAAACAGGTGGACGGAGTCGAGAAAAACATTCTGAAGTGTTAGGATTGGGGATTATTCCGAGTTGTGTTATATTAGAGGGACTGGGCTGTCTAAGTAGTGATAGTTATCCGCGGACATAGATCCAATCGGGTTGCCTAGTTTCTCGAGTAAAAACAGGAATAGACATATGGTAGGCAATTAATTATATCTAACTTAAGAGTATGATTAGGAATAGAGTACAGTACTGTGCGGTGATATAATGTATTATAGGTGCCGTGATATAATGTATTATGATTAGTGATAGAATGTTCTATAAGTGCGGTGCTAGAAAGTATCATAGGAGCGTCGGCACTAGTATTCTATTGTGTGGCTTCAATTAGCTTGTGTTATATATCATTTTACTCAGGAAGTTGAGGACAATGTAGTGGAATAATAATTAGAGAGATTAAGGATGGTTGAGAGGGAGAAGAGGTATGTGTAATGGTAGGATCTTCCAGTAGGGCATCTGCTGGGTTTCTACCCGTTCCTTTATTCTTTCCTGGTGTTGCCATGTCTCAGATCATATGATTGAGTTATTTGGCCGTATGACAGAGATAGGATCTCTGTTATAGATCTGAGTGCTGTTATTGGCCTACACTTACCTAATTCTGGCCAGGACTGAGTTGCCCTCACCATGATGTTATCTACTCTACAGGTTCCATTTACAGTTCCCCTTGAGTGTTCCACGTGAGTGTGAGATGATTTATTACGAAGAAGCAGTTCAAAGTTTTATACAATGATGACTCATGGAAAGAAGACAGTGGTTGCTGAGAGGTTTTACACGGGGCTCAGAACCTAGTTGTTCCGCAGAAACCTGGCTTCTGCTGAGTAGAATTTTATGAACAGAAGTGTTGTGTTTAATGAGTGATAAGCTTCATCACCGAAGATTAATAACTCGCATACTAAGGACACATATATATAGATATACACATCTACCTAACAAACATTAATAGGTTATGTTCTAAAAGAGGGGAAAATGTTATAATCAGAGACTAATAAACAGTAGATTTTCCCCAAGTGACATTTCAGTTAATTGGAAGACTATCAGTTCAAACAAACATTAGGAAACAGAGTAACTTCACCGTGTGATAGAGTGAAGACCAAGATCAACAATGTCTATCGGATTACCAGCATCCTGTTTGTTCGAGTGATTGGAGAAAGTCGTCATCTTCTGGGTGAGGTTCACTGTCCGGAAAAAATGGTGCTGTTGTGTGCTAAGCACTATGATGTTACAGACTTTGCTTCTAAATCACTGGTCTAACATTAGAATACACGTCACGCATTCTACACCTTATACACACATACACACTTCTCCTACATATACTCTTTGCTTTAATAAATTTCTTGTTTTTTATTTGTTGAGGCTAGAGTTGTCAAGTATGTTATGTTGGGGAAGAATGAGAGGGGGCATGATCCAGGAGTGAGCAAGAGTGAGAAGAAGGTGTCTTCAGATTGAAGGAGTGTGTGGATGGAGTCTGCTGGATATCTCCAGGATAGAGATATTGGATTAAAAAATAATGTGGGTGTTGATTCCCTTCACTCAAGGGACGACACTAAAGTGGTAAAGAAGAACAAGTAACTAATACGACATTCATTCTTTACACACACGACAGCCACTGGGGTAGAACTCAATCCACCTGGTGTTTCTCGGCGGACCAAACACACATGGACATAGTCAAGAGAATGAGAGAGAAAGAATTTATACTTCCCACACAACTTCCTATACAGTCCTCCAAACCCAACCAATAGCCACTCCTCCTGTTAACAAGGACAACACCGTGTTATCTCCCCTTAGACCATTGTTGCTTCTACGAGTGATTTTTTTTTCAAGACGTCACATAGTCCAAAGAATAAAGAAGCACGAGGCTCGGAGATTCATTTGGTGGTAAAACTGCGCCTAACATACAAATTCTTGGTCTTTTTTAGTATAGCTATAAATACATATTTCAGAATATCATAAAGTGAATATTCATTGTTCCAAATATCATTCAAAAGTGTGGTTGATATTTCTACAAATTACTACCAATGATAGAATTTACAGATATCTTTTAGTGTGTCTATAGTCATCTGTGTGTAATGTTGCTCTAACAGCCTACCAAATCAACTGCAAGGCACAATATCACATAATAGCAGATTCGTGCCCTTCCTTCTTTACACAGAGCGGGCTTCTAAGCCATTCCGACCATCGTAGGCCAATGCAGTCACACTTTTATCATTCGATTCAAGCCCAGAAACAATATCATCATATGTCCCTACCTATTTATTTTACTTACATTGCAATAAGATTTAAGTCCGTTAGATCTCCGTACAACATGCTACTAAAGTTTTGGTTATGTTAAGATCGGTATGTTGCATCTTTTATGTTGTATTATATATATACATTGTTGTCAGGTCTTAGTCAGATATGACTGAGCTACGGTCTGACAGTCGTCGGTACTACCTGGGTTCTCTGTTAGCGCCGAATGTTGGTCGGCACTCACCAAACAAAACACCCCACATAGCGCCAACGGTTTCGGGCGGAGGAGCGTAATTTGGAGGGTGCACACCTTACCCTAGGGCCAGGAAATGCAACCTAAAGACTAAATGTCATAGCAAGGCAGACCAAGCCATAATCCTTGGTTGGAAACTATTCTAGAATCGAAGCACCGACAGCCAGATAGTAGACCATTGCTTTGCAGATCTGGCAGCTTCAGCAGCCTGTCAAAGTTCTAGATGTATTAGTGTTACCTTTCCTATGGAGTAAACTAGGCAGGCCACGAAAGGGATCATGCTGCATGGGCTACACATAGTCTCTAAAATTCAGCTCGTGCTTTGTGCTATGGAGACATATAACTCCATTCCTGCATTTTGTTATCAGGATGGAGGTTGCCATGACCCGAGTTTATAGTGTCATAGGTCATGACATTGTTCAGGAAGAAAGACCGTGAAAAGTGACTCACTATGAGCACTTTTCACAAAGCGCGGAAAACGCCGGAAGTCGCTCCATGATAGAACGGAAACGCCGACTTGAAAGTCACTCTGCAAGAGACCTGGTCACATTGAACAATGAGCAATGACCATATATAGGGCCGCTCTTATAATAGTTAGAATTGTGTCGAGTTTTATAAGTATTAGACTGTTGTGTTGAACAATCGCTTGTGTAAATGAACTGTACTATGTTTCATAGACTAATATAAGTTGAAAAACGTTACCTGAGTTGAGTTGTTAGAGTTGTGTTCTACCAGTTTATAGTTTGAGTTGGTATAGAATCAAAGAGTAACATTTATATGCAACCAACTATAATGGTGAGATGTTAAAAGCAACAAGTTGTGCCACTCAATGTAAAGCCAGAAGAAGTAAACGAGCTCAATATAAAGAAGTCATGTATTAAACCTAAAGTCACGGAGTCAGAAGAGAAGGTTATGGGAAATCAGTCAGCGCCTCGACAAATAATAAATAAACCCCTGGACGATGAGGTACATACGAAAGCACATCAATCATGTCGACAGAACTGATAGTCAGTATACTCAGTGGCAGTGGTATATAGTTTCACTCACGCTCAGTTGTTGAACCCTACAATGCTCAGATTGAAGGGCAAGACCGAAAATAGGAGGGTACTGATCGTAAAGGTGCTTTTCCAGATGATGCTGCAATTACGACACACTCTGAGGAAGAATTGCAACTTCTACTATCTGCGTTCTCCAATGCTTGTTCTGAGTTTGAGTTAACAATCAGCAGAGCAAAAGACACAGATTATGACAAAAAGTGGATAAGGGGTACCATCAATCTTTATTGACGAAACAAAATTGGAGATAGCAGACCATTTTACGGATTAGAGATACACTTTAAATTATCACTAGATCAGAGCATCAGGATTGGTAAGGCAGCAACAATAATGAACAGGTTAACAAAAGGATTCTGGGAGAACAGAAAGCGTACTGCCAAGACAAAAGTCCTGGTCTATCAAGCCTGTACCCGTAGTGCTCTTCTTTATAGCAGTGAAGCCTGGTCAGCCTACTCACACCAAAAGAAACGTTTTAACAGCTTTCATATGCGTCGTCTGCGAAGAATACTTGGTATTAAATGGCAAGACAAAATCACAAATACGGAAGTATTCGAAATATCAGGTTGTGTGACGGTTTGTTCCATGCTCAGTATTAGTAGACTTAGATGGATAGGACACAATGGGAGGATGGATGACGGGAGAATCGGGTTGGCCTCTACTGCCCTACAAGGATGCGTGTAAGTTAGTTAGTTAGTTAGTTAGTCGACAGATCATCCTCGTTGCACATCGGACCATTCAGTCCATAAGTGCTCGGATCCCCTCCTCAGCAAATCACGCAGCGTGTAGCGGCTAACGACGCCAGTTCTGTGTTGGTTTATCAATCTTCTTTGGCTTCCTGCGTAGTGTTCTTGTTTGGCCACCCCTCTTTTAATTTGCTGCTCTCGCAGTCTGGCCATTGTTGTAGATTCACAGTCATCACTTGGTTCTTGCAAAAGTCTCACTTCTCGTAGAGCATTCAGAATGTCAGCCTGGTCCATGGCTCGTCCGCCCTCCATAGTAGCCTCACCTGCGAGCTTGTCAGCCCGCTCATTTCCTTGTACTCCCGCATGACCTGGCACGAAGATGAAACTAATCTTTGCCAGCCGAGACCGCTCCAGAGGCAGCAACCATTCTCTTCGGATCGACCCCTCCTCTATCCTCTTGATCATGTTCATTGAGTCGCTAAGGAAACAAGCCCTAGTGAATGTCTGTGTCTCGAGCCATGTTATTGCTTTACTTACTGCCATGACTTCCATGGTCAGGCTACTTGTGGTTTCAGTGAAAGCACCAGAGTCCTCCTTCACAATTCTCCCTCCGGCCCGAGCTGTAAAGGCCCATGAGCTTCTCACATGTCGGACGACCGACCCATCTGTGTAGATGACCGCGTCACTGTCTAGCGAATTCTCGAAAATCAACGCTTTTACTTCAGCCTCCACAGCAGCCGGATTTTCTTGTCTGCATTTTCTATCTAGTTGGATGCAAACTGAAAAGGATGTGCAGAAGTCTGTTGGCACTTGCACCCACTCCTCGCCAGGTTCTAAGTCCTCAAGTGAACACACCTGTTGAAGAATGTCTTCGGCTTGACCCATCCACGACCGTCCTCTTTTTAACCTGCTGCCCTTCACCTTCCTAATTTCACTATGCAGTGGATGCTGTGTGTTTGCGTTAATTCTGAGGTAGGCGCGTGCCCTGCAAACTTGCATTCTCTCTTCAATGGTTGGAAAATCAAGAAGGTAGCGCATCGCCCTGCATGCTGTATCTCTTGTACATCCAAGAATAATGCGCATAGCTTCATTCTGTATCCTTTCCATCCTTTCTATCTGCTTATGGCTGAGAGTCAGGATTGCCATTGCATACTCCAAAACAGACATGACCAGCCCCTCGTACAGAAGACATAGATGGCGCTGCTCACAGTTTGCTGCCGCCATCAACCGCATCGCTGCCAAGCCCCGCTTGGCCTTTGTTATCACCTGGTCTATGTGCACAATATAAGATAGGCTTCGATCAAACCGTATCCCCAGGTAGGATGCGTGTAAGCGGGACATGAGTGATACAGGCATTGATATTGAATCTTGAGAGCATGTCGCGCTGATCGTGTCGCATGGTGGGCAAAGATCAGAAATGGAATAAAGACAAAGGAGAACATGATTGCAGAAAGGTCACACACTGAACGTGTGTGACGTAAGATGGTTTGTGATGGTGGAAATGAACATGTTTTCATATGCAACCATTGTGGATGAACATTTACAGTACGACTTGGTCTGATTAGTCACAAGCGCCATTGGTTTTAGCTGATATGCCTTTTTGAAGCACTGTGTAAGAAGCTATCGTCTGTCAAGACGGCAAGGCACAAGCCATATATAACTAGTTTATTAACTATGTCTTTATAGTTCTTTCTTTTCTCTGATTTATTCTCTGTTACTGTCACCATGTCATCTGGGGCTTTTACAGATGCAGTTACACACTGTGAAGGTTTTTATTCTGTTCTCATTACATTAGGTCAGTGAGGGATGTTCGCATGTCATTTGAACTTTTAGCGAATTAATCGTGAATGTCTTGATGTTTAGATGGAGTTCATTGATCTCTCTCTCTCTCTCTCTCTCTCTCTCTCTCTCTCTCTCTCTCTCTCTCTCTCTCTCTCTCTCTCTCTCTCTCTCTCTCTCTCTCTCTCTCTCTCTCTCTCTCTCTCTCCCCCCCCCCCCCTCCCGAATCTCCACATTCTTCTAAGGCATTGATAATTTTTGTTGTGATGTCTGGTACTTGCCAGTTTATATGGTTAAGAGTATCTTGAACTTCTATCTTCAAAATAAGGTGACCCTTTATTATTTTATGGAATAGAATACTGTTCCTTTCGTGAATCGTTATAATGAACTTTTAATATAATCTGTTTAAAATCTGATCTTTCTCAACTATTATTATGTCTTCTTTAGTGTTCTGTCAACCCACTGCTGTGTGTATTATTTTTTTACTGAGATCATGTGTTATTTTCTTACTGAGGTCATTAATTCGTGTGTGCATTAATATAATATTCGGGAGTTCTTGCTTCTCAGTTTCCCTGTATCATTTCATCAAGCCATGCTTTAGCCTCTTTGCATAAATCTCTAATTGTCCAGTAAATCTCTTCATATTATTGTTTTGGTTATTTTAGTAATTTCTTATTATTTATATTAGTTGTAAGATGTTTCAATCATCCTGTTCTTTCATCCTATCATCTGAAATTTTGGGAATGTTGTGTCTGTGGCCTATCTGATTGAGTTTCTATAACTGTCAATTTGATCATTGTCATCTTGAAAGAAAATGATCAAACAATGTTATCACATTTGTCCTTTATGTATATTTTGAATTGATCTTGTATCTCATCATTCTTCAGTGCACACAGATGAAATGTGTGTCTTGGTGCATATTTGAACTTTAATATTATATTTACATTGTCCATAACTAATCTATGATCAGCTAATGAAGGATGTACAACGTTTCCAGCGAGTTTTGACCTTAAGTCAGATAATTCTTGTATTGCAATGATAATGATTCCACTGTACAAGCATACTTTTCACAACTGTTCGCAAACGTATTTTTCTGAATGGTTAATAATCGCACACTCAATATTTCTACACACAACTCCGGGGTGAAGTTAATGAGCTTGACAAAGGTTACGATACTCAGTGGCATGTATATTCTATACAGTTTTGGAATTGTGTATACTGAAGGTAAAATTGCCTAAAACATCAACCTGGAGTTGATCGCAAGTGCTATATAGGACATGCAATATAAAAAAAAGACGATCGTTTCTTCGTCATGAAGATTTTGGATATTAGGTACAAACCTAGTAAATGTATAAATATATGGAGACTAGATTTGTGATGTGGTTTACATCATACCGACAATATTACTTTCCTAAATATTTCGTGGTACCCATTTTATGCTGAGTCGAACTGGGAACCCAAGTCAATGAACATGAAATCCTGAATTATGGAGGATTCGATCACATGACTACCAGGTCAACAGGCAAGACTGCTAGCCACTGATTGAAAGCGTGGTGTGCAGGACCGGTACTGATACTTCACATATGTAAATAAGCATATATAAGTTAACCTAGGTCATACTTCAGAGAAAAAGATACAGACTGGTTGAGATTGGGCTAATGTTTGTAAGGATTTGTCCGTGTTGTTGATCCGTCAGAATTTATTCCGCTGCTCATGAGAAAATATGCAAAGTAAACAATACACATGCGGTGAGTTGGCTGTCGTACAATAAAATGAACTTACTTGTGGCGCTTGTAACGACAGGTGTGTACACGGGTCCGCATTTAAGACTGTTGTTGAGGGGACTCTCAGCTCCACATTTGCTGCTTTGACCTGAAACACGGGACAATATCTTCCATGATTGTTTGGTTTGTTACTCCTCTCGAACACTGGGTTTTAACTCTTCAGTCTAATGCCCTGGCGTTGCGGTTGCCTAAACCCTTAAACGGCTTGCATCAATCGCAATGGGTTAATGTTGAGATGTGCTTCCCAATGCGATAGCAAAGTGTCATTTCCTCAGGGACTATGCTGCTGTGCTCTAGTTCTCTGTTATGGTACAGCATCCCATTAATTTAACGTCTTAAAGCTGTGAAAATTAAACAGCATAAAGTAATACGAAGTAAAGCCACGAAGCGGCTTTACAGATCACAATTACAATAAACAAACGGCGTTGCGGCGACAAGCCTTCATCCCAAACAAACGCATATTGAAAAGTTAGTTGCATACACTTTACAGGACGCAGCCAATTGAATAGTGAAAATGGCAACGTATATTTTAATATAGCAAAAAACAAGGATAATTGCATACATATAAAACTACTATGGAGCAGGAAATATATGTTAATGAGTAAAAATTGGAGGTGGTAGAACAATTCGAATATCTCGGGTCATTGATTACCAACAACGGTGACACAATGAAATAAATTAAAAGACGATTATCTATTGCTCTTCAAAGACTAAAACAACTGAATAAATTGTTGAGTGAGACAGATAGCACTACAAAAATTAGATTTTTAAGAGCATGTATCTTTCCCATTGCAACATACGCCTGTGAGACCTGGACACTTACTAAGCAAGCCCAACAGTGCATAAATGTATTTGAATATAAATGTTATAGACGAGTTCTAAGAATATAGTGGATAAAGAAAAGAACAAATGCATCCATACTTCAAGGGCTGAATATTGAAGAAGTTGGCTATTAAAAACGATAAAATACAGAAGATTGAAATATATTGGTCACTTGAAACGTCATGAAAATTTGGAGAGAACAGTAATGGAGGCGAACAGAGATGATAGGTGCAGGATATGGCGGTTGATCTCCAGACGGGTGCATCGGACGCGGGACATCTTGCTTATGATCGAGAGGTTTTTCAGAAGGTTGGTATGGGAGCGAGGTTCTGCAAAGAACATGCTACTGAATGAATTATTAGTAATTAGTCATTAGTCGCGGTTCCAACATCACAGCAAAGGGTCGTCCCCACTATGCTCCGTTCCCGTACCAGTAAATATCACATTAAAATGTTCTTCACTGCCCCATGTGAAAAGTGGAAAAGACAGGAGTCTCGACAAACAACGGCTCGCTCAGGCACACTGTGCAAAATGCCACCGCCAGAATGTCACCACAAAAGTCCTCTTCGAACAATACAGTTCACCTCTGATGGAATCGGCGGTCACTTTCCCAACCAGATGTACACCCACATGCTACTGAATGAATGAATGAATGAATGAAGGTACAATTGCCTAAACATCATCCTGGGGTTGATCGCAACGCCCTGCAAAGGACATGCAATATGTGAACAATGTAGAAGTATTAATTACTGGCCGTCTCCTCGTCATGAGGTTATTGGGTATTTGGTACCAATATAGTAAATGTATAGATATATAGAAACAAGATTTGTCATGTGGTTTACATCATGTCGACCGCCTTTACTTTCCTGAATATTTCGTGGTAAATGTTATGCTGGGTCCAACTGGGAACCCTTTAAACAAGCATATTAGAATTTAACAATGTCATAATTCAGCACAGGACATGCAGGCTGGCTGAGTAAGGTTTTGTCCACATGTTTTGGCTCCGCCAGACTGCAACCCTTTGCTCAGAAGAAAGTATGTCAAGTAAACAATACGCGTGCGGTGTGTTGGCTGTCGTACAATAATACCAACTTACTTGTAACGCTTGTGAAGATTGGTGTGTACACAGGTCCCCAGTGAAATCGGTTTTTGAGTGGACTCTCAGCTCCACATTTGTAGCTTTGACCTGAAACACGAGACTCTATCCTTAATGACTGATTGGTTGCTTAATCCTCTCGAACACTGGGTTTAACCTCTAATGCCCTGACATTGAGATTGCCTAAACACTGAAACGGCATGCATAAATCATTGTGGGTTTGTGTTGAGATTTGCTTCCCAATCCGATACCAAAGTGTCATTTCAGCAGGGACTATGCTGCCCATCTCTCCTTCACCTTTAGTGTATACATAACATTATATCAATGCTGTAAAGCTTTGACTAAAGTTAGTTGCATATCCAGTTACAGGACATTGCAGTCAACACCAACATTTTTTTTTTTTTTGCTGTTGTGATCTCTTGTCACGTTTCTGTTCAGTAGTTTGCAATTGCTTTCTGAACAACCGTCACCCATACCAATTCGTTAAAAAAAAATAACAACGCAACGCTATCTGCTGTCAAATCGCGCGCAGCTGTGTTTCGAACGTGAGTACTGCGTGATCACGAATCGCGTCCGTAACACCTCCGCCACGCAGCAGGCAAAGCTGTGGTAATGTAAACAATATAAAGAGAACGAAGTTATGCGGCTTTATAGACCACAATTACGGTAAACACAGGACGTTGAGGCGACAACCGTCATCCCAAACACACACTTTGATAAAAGTTAATTACATATCCCTTACAGGACTCCGCAGTCAACCCCACATTGTTGGGTTGTTTGTGATTTCTTGACAAGTTTACATGAAATAGTATGCTATTGTTTCCTTAACGCTGTGTTTCGCAGGTGTAATGTTGGATTACGAATGACACCCTCAACCCCTTCGCCACAGGGCAGAAAAACACAACATATAAACACGGAGAAGTTTGATGTCAGTTAGTTAGTTAGTTAGCTAGCTAGCTAGCTAGCTAGTTAGTTAGTTAGTTAGCTAGTTAGTTAGCTAGCTAGCTAGTTAGTTAGTTAGCTAGTTAGTTAGTTAGTTAGTTAGTTAGCTAGTTAGTTAGTTAGTTAGTTAGTTAGTTAGTTAGTTTGTTAGTTAGCTAGCTAGCTAGCTAGTTAGTTAGTTAGTTAGTTAGCTAGCTAGTTAGCTAGCTAGCTAGTTAGTTAGTTAGCTAGTTAGTTAGTTAGTTAGTTAGTTAGTTAGTTAGTTAGTTAGTTAGTTAGTTAGTTAGTTAGTCAAGGTTCCAACTCCACGGCAACGGGTCGTCCCCATTATGCTTGATCTAACTCACATGCGGATTATTTTCTTCTATGACGAGCATCAATAATAGTTATTCTTCTTCTTCTTCGTTCATCCGGAATTATTTTTTTCTTTTTTCGGATGTGATTGCGTTGTGCTTGTTTTACAGCAGAGCTGCGTTCTTGCGCCGACACATCCGACTTCTGAGGGCATTTGTTGACCGGGTTAACCTTCCCGGGGAATGATAGTTATGTGTTGAAATTAATCGACATCGTCGAAATTAATTTACAACTTGCATCCATGATAATTGACTAGACTCTACAACAACATATTAAAATGTCACATGCACTGTTCACACATTAATGTATTGATATAAGGTCATGTGGCTGAGGGATTTAATGACCTTGCGTTTACACTTCCGGTTCGCTGACGGCGGAATAGCGGGTTCAAGATCTACCCCAGTCAGTCGGACTTCAACTTTGACTACCCCGTTCAGAAAGCAATGGCAAACTAATGCGCGAACAATTGCCTTGTAAATCAACCTGGGATTGGGGTTGATCACACGTCCTACAAAGAACATGCACATTACAAAAGAATGTATCGGTGATTACATTGCAAGCAAATTAAATACTAATCAAACACAAAGACAGGACACTGTTTCTTTTAGCGGTCATGAAACGCTTCTCAAAAACTCACACCCGAAGCACTCTACTCGACGTCTTGATTGACACTACCTGCGCTCTGTAACTTAATCACTCGTGGTTTTCGAGTCTCTCGTTTCCGTAGACCTTGACTAGATCTTTATACTTCTTAAAAACTGTTTTCCTCATTTCTATTGACAAAGATACACAACATAGAAAATTCTTCATCGTGTGAAATGCTGCCTTTACCTGGTTATAGTTAATTCATTCATTATGTGCCACCCCGATAAGCATCAGCGGTCATGTTCCGCCATGGTACTCGATCACCAGAGTCCTTAATCAGCTTAGTGTTCTTGTCACGACCATACTAAGTGGCCAGGCAATCCAGGTTTTTACATCTCTGCCTTATCCTTGTTCTCTTCCCGTAGACCTTGTCAGTTGTCACCGAGTTCTCCAATTTGTTTCTTCTTATAACGTGACCAAACATTTTGACTGTCTACGTCTAATTTCTATAGTCAATTTAGGATTTTCCTTTGTTTCTTGTAGGACTTGGTCATTGGTTTTTCTGTCGGTCCATGGTGTTTTTTGCATTATCCTCGGAAATCACATGTCCACAGCCATCATATGTTTTTCAGCTTGTCTGCTCATTGTTCACGCTTCACATCTATACAAAAGTGCAGGTTCTATTTAGCACGCACCTCAACACACATTTTTGTCTCGTTGCAAATGATATATTTGTATTGGACAGTATGTTTTCCATCTTACAAAAGGCTACCTTCGGCATGGCGATGTTTGTTCTAATATCTTCAAGACATCTCCCACCAGAAGTTATGACTGCTCCGAAATAATTGTACCAATTCACTTCTTTAAGAATATTCAAATTTACATGTATATTACATTGGAGTCTATAGTTAACTTCCTTATTACATCTTCTATCAGCTGTTATTAAAGTTACAAAATTACCCACATACCTATATACACTTGGCAGACATTATTAGCATTATAACATCATCGGATTAATTTGAAGGGACATTGTCCATGTTATCTGGATCTGTACATTTAAATATTTGAACTATATGAAGTGGTCGCCTTACCTGAAAGTCGCTAGAACCTGCAACGCCAAAGCGAAATTTATGGACGATCAAATGGTAACATAAAACCGAACAGTAGTAAAGACAGCAAGAGAAATTATAGTAGCTTTGCCGCAAAGTTACATTGTAATGGTAATTCATAGCAGATTGTGCAGTGTGGGTGGTGTCGTGGTAGGACTTTACATTCTCTAAGCTACTGCATGAGTTTGTGTGGATAAATTTCTCTCCTGACGCCTTTTCTTTCCCTACAGTTTCCAGAATATTTTGAAATGTATCTCGTGGCCATTTCAAGAGATTTTGCTACAGCTGCCAATAGTTCTCAGTATAAGATAGTGGAGATCAGCATTACTCAAGTGGACAACTATTACTGTTGAGACTACTGATAATAACGTTGATAATAACGTCTTCCAGAGCACATGTCGCTTGGTGAGATCTCAGCTGTCAGATGTTATATTGACTCGGTTCCGATTTCAATTTTATTCCTGGGCTCAATATGAGTGCTCAAAATCAGCATGGTTTGGGACGCAGAGGTGTTTCCAAGGCACCAGGGCCGGGTTATATACTGGCCAAGACCTATTGACGCGTCCTCGCCGAGCGTCCTGGGCAACAGGTCCTTTCGGGGTCCTGGCTGAAATCAATAGGATCGCCGATTCCTCCGAAGTCGGAGAGTATCTGCCTGTATGGCGAGGAACCACTAGTCTGCACACCAATAAGCCAGACATGGGACAACGGATACTCACGCAAACCTCAGGTCCTGTATGACATCACACTGATGTTGGACAACAGGATGTCTTCATCCGACATACAGGACTTTGCGTTGGAGCTCAAGCCAACGAACACAAGCAAGCAAGCAAGCATCTTCCACTGGTTGCCGTCAAACATCGTGGGGCAGTATAATTACCGATGGCTGGCACTAGATAGTGTCATTCCATGTGATTGTACAATGTCTTTGACGTCGTCGATAAATTTATAATAATTTGATTTCTCATGCTAAACCTACCTGGAATAGTGCTATCAATTATCAAAGTCGAAGATCCATCAGTAGTGTTATCTCTACCCAGACTTTGATTACCGTTGTATGTGTACCATCGAGCTTGTCCAGAAGGAAACCCAGGCGACTCTAACACACACCTACATGTTGCTGTTGATCCATTTAATATCTTGCCATCCGCTACACCAGGTCCAACTGGACAGTGACTGTAGTCTATGATAGCTACTGGAATCCCTGTAGAGAAACGCAGTAGTTAAAAAGTCATTTAAAGGCCACAACAGAACGATCAGAATCAATCATATTAACAATCAGAATGTATTTGTTTGATGTCGTTGTGTCATAGGCTGTTAATGCTGTTTAAACTGTGCATTGTTATTCTCACTCTTGTTATCACTGGTTAAAACATATCCCTCTTGTTACTACTTATGACTGATAGACGCATAAATGGTAATACAAAATGTCGCATTTCATTTACAGAACGTCGTAATCAACCCCAACATTGTTGGCTGTTTGTGATTTACTAGGCATTTTTACTTTCGGTAGTTTGTCATTAGCTTTCTGATCGAGAAGCCAACATTTAAATCCTACTTAATGTCCAAGAAGGCGGATAAATCCTTACTCCGATATCAGAGCTAGCCTCTTATCATATCGGCCACATCTGCTTCTGTAAATGGTATAAGTGCTTTTAATATACGAATACGACTAAAAGACTGAATAAAGGTTCATACGAAGTATGACTAACAGATTGAGTAATGGTATATTTAGTATACGATGTACGACTAATTTTTGAATAATGGTATATTTAATATATTCAGGGAGCCGGGTGGCGCAATGGCTAGCATAGTTTCCTACCCGACCCCATGTCATGTGTTCGAGGTGGCATATAGGCGGGATTGTAAACAATAGTTGGGCTCCCAGGTCTACCAGTTATGGAGTAGGTGCCAGGAAATGTCTCTGGAAGCAAAAGTGGCCGGTACGATATCGACCGCATCACCACTCCAGGTCCGACAGAACCACAACAACATGGGATTGGCGTATTATACCCAGTACGTTTCACTCGCGTAAACATGTTATTTTATATTGTATACTTATTTAATATACCAGTTATGACTAGTAGAAGTAGAACTGTGCTAAATGTAGAAGTAAGTTTAATACACAGAGTATTGCTAACAGATGTTATAATGGTATAAGTATATTTAATATACGGGGCTTTACTAATGGACACAAGAGCAATAGAAGTATATTCAGCAGATACACACTAAAGTGTCATAAATATATGACTTAAATATAATTATAAAATATAAATAATACTGTCAGGAGAAGCATATACAATATGTACAATATCTAAAACATATTGATCTGCACTGTGTACAATAATGCAAATATAATCAGCTGTAATGTGTACAACAATGCATACATACTCAGATGTAATGTGTACAACAAGTCAAATATATTCAGCTGTAACGTGTACAATAATTCAAACATACCCAGATGTAATGTGCACAACAATTCAAACATACTCAGACGAATGTGTACAACAATTCAAACGTACTTAAATGTAATGTGTACACCAATTCAAACATACTCAGCTGTAACGTGTACAACAATTCAAACATACTCAGATGTAATGTGTACAACAATGCAAACATGCTTGGCCGTAATGTGTACGACAATGTATTTATACTTAGATGTAATACGTACAATAATTCATACATACTTAGATGTAACGTTTACAACAATTCAAACATACTTAGGTGTAATGCGTACAACTATTCAAACATACACAGGTGTGATGTGTATAATAATGCATGCGTACTCAGCTGTAATGTGTACAGCAATTGAAACATACTCAGATGTAATGTGTACATCAATTCAAACATACTCAGCTGTGGGGGGGGGGGGGCTGAGTGGTCTCGAGGTATGGTGCTGGACGTTCTGGGTTCAAGCCCAGATGAGGGCCGGATTTTTTTTCACGTGGACTTCTATTAACAAAATTTCGTTTGGTCTCTGGGTAGTGAGATCGGACGCTCGTGTGTATTCTTGCGCACCTAAATCATCCCTTGGCAGTTGGAAATCGAAAAAGTGTAACATAACGGCACTGCCTGGGCAACATTTCGAGTTAAAAATCTACCTAAA
This sequence comes from Cepaea nemoralis, assembly GCA_014155875.1. NCBI lineage: Eukaryota > Metazoa > Mollusca > Gastropoda > Stylommatophora > Helicidae > Cepaea > Cepaea nemoralis. Next base: position 221,147 of record JACEFZ010027516.1, on the reverse strand, counting down.
GTATTACAGGATCCTCGGCGGTGTTTCGGAGTTCGTGCACTGAGCTGAGTTTCTCCGGACTCAGGCTTGAGTTAGGAGTTGAATGGAATACTTATGGGTTATACCCATGTGCCATGATGTTGATCCGTCGACTAAACTAAACTAACCTAAACATACTCAGATGTATTGATTACAACATTTCAGACATACACAGCTGTAATGTGTACAACAAATCAAGCATATTCAGCTGTACTGTGTACAACAATTCAGACATACTCAGATTAATGTGTACAACCATTCAAACATACTCACATGTAATGTGTACAACAATTCAGATATACCCAGATGTAATGTTTACAACAATTCAAACTTACTCAGATGCAATGCGTACACCAGTTTAAACATACTCATATATAATGTGTACAACAATTCAAACATACTCAGCTCCAATGGGTAATCCTTGCTGAAAGTATTTGGGACGTTGATTCCGGTACTGTTGGACAAATTTGGAAACATTTTAACGTAATATCCATATGTTGGGGGTTCCAAATTCGCAGCAGGTATATGCCATTTACACACTGCGGAATAGCCGTCCAAAGTAAGAAAACCAGTTTCCTCATTAGAGCAATGAGTGCTTAGTACACCCTCCTTGAGATAATCTACCTGTAAACGAGTCAATATATCTAAATCATCGGGCTTTTAAATTAGGGAGAGAACTAAACAAATGCCAATGAACCAAAAGTTGTCAACAAAAAAAAACCGGTAGCGCTGGAAACGCCACACATTGAAAACACTCATGAATAGTATAACTAGTAACATAATTGGAACGAAGACCAACAGCAACATAAAAACAACATTCATGGAAAAGAGAAGTAGAACAACAAGTGAAAAATATGGGAAAGACTTGGACAGAGCTGCAGGGGACAGCTAAAGATAGAAGGGCTTGGAGTGAGTTGGCAGAGGGCCTATGCCCTAATAAGGGATAGAAAGGAAAAGAAGACGAAAGAAGACATTTATGGAAGTCTTAGACTGTTCCGAGACAGTTTCCAGATTTGAGTATTGTGATTTGAGAGGGCCCACACATTTTGCGTAGGCCTGAATGCACGGAGACATAGGATGCTTACTTCTAAGAATCCATGTCACAGACACCCTCACTTAACAGTCGACAAGTCCAGGAATTAAACCCTCTTGCGCCCGTTGTCATGATATTATCAACGCTGTTGTCTGTCAACTTATAACGCTGCCGCTCAGCACATTTATGAAAATAGTTGTAACAAACTAAATGCATAAATATGATTGTTTCCTAATTTTGACACATTATCTAGTTTGCTTACAATTATAATCATCATCAAGCACTTCCCCATTGGAGGTCTTCGTGGTACGTTCACACAACTATCTTGATGCACATATCATAATGTTGTCTTCAAACCTTATATAGTTATCCCGTTGCACACTTCCCCCAAATTGCCTTCAACCCCGCGATGTAACACAACCTGTCTCTTATTGTTCGATATGGCTGACCTTGATCTCAATCAGTCATATTTTTGTTCAGCCTCATTTGTTATCGCATTACAGGTGGTTGACTGTTCAGGACCTCGCAATCAACCGCAGAAAATTTGGAGTGATCGAGAATTATAAGCCACGTATACGTTCAGAGATTTGCCAACGGAGTCTTAGTGCGAAGTGGTTACGCGGCCCGCCTCGCGCTCCGAAGTCTGTGGGTTCGCTTCCAGCCTACATTGAAAAGTTGAAGAGTGCAATTTTTCGGAAATTTCTTGGGGTGGTAGCTGGAGCGACGGAGTTCGTGCCTAGTAGCAAGCGCTTTCGGACAGGCCATCCCTGCGGAAAGAGACTGGGCCATATGGGATCACACTCAATGCAATGAAGTCTCTCGGTTTGCCTTTAAACCCTTTTAACTTTCTACGTGCTTTCTGACTCAATATTTTTTCAGCCTAGTTTTAGCTTAGTTACCTTATATTACAGCTTAGTTTCAGCTTAGTTACCTTATATTTGTTGCAGTGATTTTTTTTTATTTTCGTAAAGTGGCATTCTATACACGAACCATAATGAAATGTCGATTTAGTCTATAGTTCTTGACTTGGATTTCATTACACTAAACGTAATGAAATTTCGATTTATTTCCAGTTTTTGGCTTGGTATTCTTTCACTAAGCATAACGACAGATAATTTATTTCTAGTTTTTGGAATGGCATTCTGTGAACTACTTGCAATCACTTTATTGGTGTGACAAAATGTGCGTATACTCACCCCTCTTATGTAGAGAATTGCGCTAACAGAAGGAAAGACTTTCGTCGCCCTACATTTGAACTGTAGGTTCTTTTTGGTGTAGTCCAGTTCAACAGGATCACAGACTGGATTACTTGGGCGGGCTGTAAGTATACGTTTCAATATAGTATGTGTGAAGATATATTGTTGATTCAAATATTTGGAATGTTTACATCAAAACATGTAGCCGGTCTAACTTTAATAATAGCATTAGGAAATTAGGCTAAGCTGGCAGGATTGCAGAGTTTCGATACAATGAATAACACACACACACACAACACACACACACACACACACACACACACACACACACACACACACACCACCACCACCACCACCACCACCACCACCACCCACATAAACCATAAAATAAAATACAAACTAGAATTACTCGAATGATTGACATGATAGTCCTGCTTGTCCACCGGACTGGTCACTATTTCACGATCACTGTCCACATCTTCATGTGTATAAGAGTGAGTGAGCATTTGAACGCCGCGACTAACGTTTTATTTAGTTATTTATTTTTTAAACATTGCAGCATAGAAACAATATGAATGATGGGCTATACATAACTTAACTTCACCCATACTAAAACGAAATACATATTGGCGTGTAGAAAAAAGAATGAACAATAAAACGCTTGTCCCATAACATATTCTGTATTTGCAGAGTGCACATTGTTAAGGACTCACTTATTCTAGGCTACACTGTAAAGTGAAACGTAGTCTAGTTCTTTTCCTTGCAGCCTGTTTCTCCACTCGATCCATAGTAAACTATGAATGTGGTGGCGGTCCACGTTCTATGAGGGTGGATCTACACCAGATTCATATTTGTGTGAAACATGAATCCAATCACATTTGAGGTTTGAAGCCGACCACTGTCTTTCTAAACAAGCATACTAAAAACTATATCATCTTTCCTTTCTTCCAGAGATAATGAAAATGTAATTACTAGATTTATTATATAATGTTAGTTAGTTAGTTAGTCGACAGATCATCCTCATTGCACGTCGAACCATTCAGTCCATAAGTGCTCGGATCCCGTCCTCAGCAAATCCCGCAGCGTGAAGCGGCTCACGACACCAGTTCTGTGTTGGTTAATCAATCTTCTTTGGCTTCCTGCGTAGTGTTCTTGTTTGGAAACACCTCTTTTAATTTGCAGTTCTCGCAGTCTGACCATGGTTTTAGAATCACAGTCATCACTTGGTTCTCGCAAGTCTTACTTCTTGTAGAGCATTCAGAATGTCAGCGTGGTCCATGGCACGTCTGTCCTCCACCGTAGCCTCACCTGCGAGCTTGTCAGCCCGCTCATTTCCTTGTACTCCCGCATGCCCTGGCACGAAGATAAAACTAATCTTTGCCAGCCGAGACCGTGAATGGATATACTCCTGGCAAGTATCTTAGCTTCTCTTTATGCTTCTACATATCTTACTTTATCCAGCAGCATGTTTGAATTCGTTTGCTGACAGCAGTATGTGATATGGTGCAATGTTGTCCAGAATAGCTGTCTTTACATATCTCGCTTTCCACAAAATTTCCAAATTATCTCATTATGTTCCAGTTTGTCTCTTATGATAATGCGGTCAGAAAATAATGATTTCCTTTTTTTTTTGGTTTTTTAATGTAATGTCTTTGTGCCGGTCTCCCTGGCCAAGGCGTTAACAACATTGTTCGTAATCTTGTATATCCACGTGGGGGTAAACAGCAGCTGCGAGAATCAGCAGCGGTTCACGCCACGCTGGTAACTTACGGGGGTATGTGAGCAGGTCGTTTAGAAAGCAATGGCAAACCACTGAACGTACAACTTGCCTAGTACAAATACAGCAGCTGAAAAATGCTGGTCTTGACTGCAAAGTCCTATTTGGGATATGCAGCATTTTAAAAAAATGTCATTGTGCCTTAACCTCTTTTAGAACATTTAGATTATTCGTTTTGGCTGTCCACAATTGTCAGTATTATTATGTAAAACCAAATCAATCTCTGGGGCCTTAGAGGATGTTGTTCATGCTGCTTGTTTACTGGCATTCACAACCATTGACTTAAAACTGGCAAATTTAAAATACAAACATCAATTTCTACCCTTCAATGACAGTGATTAATTGCATACGATATTCTTCATTTTATTAAATGCGTGTGCGTGTCCTATTCTTTATCTCTGCCAGACAACCTCCAACAATCCATGTGATAGATACTTGCATTTATGTACTTGCCCAACATTAATCTTACAATCCGACTGTCTCAATCCAATCTGTCCACCGCTGAATGTCAGACCCTCACATCCATTAATGCAGAGATACTTACCTATCAGCATAAGTGCATACGTACACGCATAAATATATACATGATGCACACACAGACACGCTCACACACACACACACACACACACACACACAGAGTTGCATAACACAGAAAGTCAGACTGACATTCAGACAGATATACATACAGATAAGCAGACAAGATTAGACATATATGATCAATGAAAGCTAATGTAAAATCATCAAAACTCACCGTAAACTTCCAAATTTATCCTACCATCGTTATAACTCCTGAGACATCGGAAATCTGTTTCATTAATCCTAACACTGGTGATTTGGAGGTGGGATATGAAACCTTTCGTAGTGTTCTCAACCTCACCACGATACTGCTGGGGCATATAGCTGACACAGGTGTTGCTGCCGAAGGTGCAACTAATTATATTGATAAAATCATTCCCAGCTAGCACTTGCCAAGTGCCGTTTTGTTCCCAATGTTTATAGGCACACGCAATAGATCCAGTACTTCCTTTTCTTACGAGGTTCGCACCTGCAAGTGATCCGATGTTTAAAAAGTCAAATGTACAATGTAAAAAACATGGTAGACAGTGACGTGCATGACAATATACAAAAAAATCAGTGACACAGCTGGTCAAGTGTATTTACATGTTTTGTAATGACTGTCGTCTGTGGTTAGTTCGTCATAAACGGTAGACCATGTATCTGCTACCATTAAAGTCTCAGGTTTAATCTCCCTCCAAGGAGACGAACCATCCAGACGTCCTTGTGACAATAAATACATACAGAGGTATTTACCACCATGATTGTTACCTGTGTCTAATTTCCATTTTTTTTAAAATTGTTGCGTATCCCTTACGGGACGTTGCAGTCAACACCAGCATTTTTCAGCTGCTGTTGATGTACTAGGACAAGTGTTACGTTCAGTAGTTTGCTATTGCTTTCTGAACGACCGGCTCCCATACCAGCGCGTTATAACACAACGCGACACGGTCTGCACTGTCTGTGCAAATTTCCATTTGCACTCATCAAAATGTAACGAAAATATACTATCAGTCTGCAATATTCACTATAGCAAGTAGGAGTCAATGGTTGGCATGTCAGACAGTAACGGTCGGAAACTGCTATAAAATTCCCTTCTTCCGGTACTAGGTCTTAAACATACATTGGAAATCTTTTCTTCACTGTCGTTTCTGTCATTTGATATTTTCATTACAATGGTATCGCTTATATAATTATGTATTGTCCATCTGCTTAAGCTTAGTATGTGCATCTTTCTTTGCCCTCATCTGCCTTATCATTATGCATTACCATTAACCATCATATAAGGTGTGCAAAGAAGAAGACATGGATGGCAGATACATTAATACAAGAGATGTTCACATTCAATAAAGGAGTAAGACGGGCCTGTGTACTCTCCCGCATGCTATCTAACATCCACATATCTAGAATATCCAATGAAGCAAGCGTTAATAGAACAGATTCATAAAATGTCTAACTCTTTACTTCAGACGAAACAACAAAACCACCAGCATTAAACGAACTTTTATTTGCAGACAATCAGTGCCTGTTTTACAGCGACGAGGACAGACTGCAAACTCATATTAATAAGCTGAGTTAAACATACAGCAGATACAATATCAATATAAATACAGCCACAATTGAATTAATGCAAGTTAGCAAATCTCCTGGGCTTCTAAATATACTGATAAATAGCACATCTATGAAACATTTTAAAGAATTCAAATATATTGGAAGTATGATCATATAAGATGGTAGAGTAGACAGAGCAATCGAAATCAGATGTCAACAAGCAGGTGCGCATGTAATATCAGTTATCACCCATACTGAAACATCCACATAATCCCATTTACAAAAAACGACATATAATAAGTAGCATATTAAAACCAACCCTATGCTACCACTGTTAAACTTGGACATTGTCCAAATCACACTTACAAATACTCAACGACAGTGAGATGGGATGCTTGAGGAGTGCTGCGATGCTTGAGGAGTGCTGCCAACTTAACAATCCGAGACCGAATAAGAAATGATGTTATCAGATAGACAGTGGGACCAGCACCTTGTGCCATCAAATGATTTGACTATCTCCTTAGAATGCAACACCATCAACTACCAGCAATGACCCTACTTCGAAGAAATGCTGCTATGCGAGCAAGAGGACGCCCGAGAAGAAAAGGTAACAAAATCAAGATTAATATAATAAATGCATACATAAATAATGCACAGATGTAAGTAGCGAAAGAAGCCTGGCTAAATAGTCAGTGCAACGATACCGAAGAACAACGGGACACACAAAATGTGTGCACAGATTGATACAGGAATTATCGGGCATTATAAATCATACAGCTGGCAGTTGTTTGAAAACAAAACAAGATAGCATTTTAAATAGGCATTACAATATCATTAAAAGACAGACAGGGTATATAAAAGAGTCATATGATGGTAGATCATAAACAAACAATTATGAACAATGCAAAGGACACAAATGCTGACAACAGAAGTTGAAGATACTAGACAAAGTATACAGAAAGGTAAATCCATGAGGACAGATAACATCCCTGTCGAAGACATTAAAGCTGTTGATGAATTGGGTATAGAAGTAATATAAAAACTTCTATAGTATATCTACACGATAACAGTAAATGATATATCCGATGTTCTCTTGAAACCGATTGTCACAGCTCTACCAACGAAATCACATGTTACAGTTGTTGTTTTCTCATAATGTGGCCAACAATTATGACTGCCTCTTTCTGATGTTTGTGATAACAGGTTGTTGATCCTTATGGTCCATGTTTGCTGCCATTTTTTTTTTCGCATATCCTTTACAGGACATTGCAGTCAGCATCAACATTTGTCAGCTGCTGTTGATGTCTTGGCAAGCCTTAAGATCAGTAGTTTGCCATTGCTTTCGGAACGACCGGCTCACTAACCTCTGCAAATAACCAACGCGAAGCGATCTGCTGCCGAATCTCGCGCAACTGTGATTCGTACTAGATTGCTGCCAATATATATATATGTATATTTTGCTATTCGCAGATCTTTGCCGTCAATGTATAGTTGCTTCAGGAGTTTAATTATTTCATCATGTTTAACATTGTCAACTGTGTTCGCGTAGTCTATAAAGCATAAATACAGATATGTTTTTTGCTTCAATAACTAGTTTTATAATCTTGTCCTAAGAATATATGTATATATCTTTGTGTATCCTGTCCCTCTACAAATCCACACGGTTCTTCACTTATTTATGGGTTAATCTTGTTTCAGATTCTTCTCATAATTATTCCCAGTAAATTGCTTTATCATGTGACTCATAAGATTTATTGTGCGATAATCCTTGATTTCTAAAGCGCCTGTTTTTTGTTTTTTTTTGCAGAGCTATAAAGATGGAGTTTAAAAGATCACTAAGAATCTACCCATTAGTGTAGATATCATTTAGACTTTGTTTTTCAATATTTCGATTCCACATCACCTAGAGCGTCAGATCCCCTAATGTAATGTTGTATGGACCAAGTGCCTTTCCTTTCTTTATGCGCTGTAGTGCATCTCCATCTTCCGCTGCAAGGATTGGTGGACCCTCGCCATTGTTTTGAATAATCACACCCGGTCTCCTATCATAACCTGCTCCGCGGCGATGGGTTTACGGACTCAGTTGGTAGTCCTGCATACCACGTTCGAAACACAACGGCGGGCGAACTGGCAGAAGTCTGCCTTGAATTGGCTATTTTTTTAATGGTATGGGTGCCGGTCGTTCAGAAAGCAATGGCAAACTACTGAACGTAAACTTGCAAAGTAATCACGAACAGCTAAAACATTATGTAGTTGACTGCCACGTCCTGTAAATGGCATGCAACTAACTTTCAATCCTTATCATCACACAGCTCTTCCAGATATTCCGTCCATCTATTGACTATATCATCTGGTCCCTTCAATATTGCACCATTTCTCGATTTTACACATCCAGTGATGCTTGATGTTTTCCTACTTGTTATTGCATTTATTTGTTAATACATTGAAAGTGAGACTTTTCCATAGTTTGTCCCAATCCCCAGCAAGACTCCTTTACCACTTTGCATTTATTTACTATTTCTTTATGTATTCAGTTATATTCGTCTTAATCTTGCTTTTTCTTTCTTCTTTCATCTATCATCTGCAATTTTCATCAGTCATCCATTTCTGTTTTTGAATTCCATGTTTAGGTGGAATGAAGTCTTTTATAAATGTCTATTGGATTGATTTCCGCAACATGTTCATCATCAGTCTGTATTATCTCGAGGCATTATGTCTGTTCATTACAGTAATATTGCATCTTGCATTATTATCTTTGTTTTAATCTACACAGGTAGGAGAAGTGCCTGGGGATTCTTAGCAAAAGCTAATGGTCGACGTTTGGTGCAGGAGAGCCTGCCGTATGATACCACATCATTTAGCTTAAGAACGGAGGTGGAGGCGGTTAGTGCAGCTTTCCGCTGGATGAAGAACACGATACATACACACATCGTGATTGTAACTGACTCAGAAATCATGCTGAGGAGAGTGAGGACAGGCATGCTTCGTGCAGAGTGGCTTGCTTCGCTTCGGAGGTCACGGGTGGTAAGCATCACCTGGATCTTTTCTCCGGGACATGCCGGTGTGCTGGGGAATGAACATGCGGACATATTGGCTGGCTCGGCAAAACTTGGTGGAGTATTGATGCATGACAAGGCAGACGTGGTTGCGGCCTTGTGGGAGCACATGTACACCTCGGAGAAGCAAATGGATCACCATGGTCTGGCAAGAATGAGGCAGCGAGGAGTGACGAGGGGATCTGGCCAACGCTCGACGCTCAGAGGAAAGTCGAGACGGACATGTAATCAAATTGCTACTGGAACTATTGGTGTTGGAACTCTTTGCTGGCTGCTGGGGATGGGGACGGAGCGCTTATGGGAATGCCCCGAATGCTGTGATGTCAGTTCCTAAATCAATCAATCAATCAATCAATCAATCAATCTTTGTTTTAAGTAATGCTAGATCTAACTTGATATCCTTCAGGGTATTCTTTATAGTTTTAAGTCTTAACATCATATTTTATATAACTGGCACATGGTCGCTATGTCCAGTTGCTACTGGTCTAGTTTTTGCTCCTGCTAAACTGCTTCGTAATCTCTTTAGAATCAGTATGCAGTCAAGTTGATTGCGAATATTATCACCACGGCTCTTATACGTATATAATCGTCGATAACGATGTTTGAACTAGATGTTAGCTATTATCATTTTATGATATTCTGACACGATATTAACCTGTCGTCTCTCTCATTTCTATCACATAGGTCATGGCCACCAACATGTCACTCACCTGGTTACGCCATGGCGTGTATTTGAAGGTTCGAACATTCGGCATTCTAACTGAGATGTGGCTAATATCATGTTCCCAATGTTATGAAGCCGTCTTGGCTGTACAAATATATTCTGATGTCTGGTGGTAATGAGTTCCACAGCCTTTCAGGCAAGGTTACTAATCACTATGGAACCTCTGCTCCAAATCACTATAAATCACTTGATTCTACTTTTTGTACATTGATCCACTGCTCTGTTTGTGCTCTTGAGAGTAATGTTATTTTCCAAGTGTGTCACTTGTCACACAGATTTTTATCCGCCTGGGTACTTTATGAATTCACTCGCACAAGTCACTGAGTTTGTCGGCTCGATATCTTTCTGTTATACTGGCATCTGCAGCCAGCTACACAGCTGGTTCATTAACCTCAACACCCACACTCCGTGTCCGTGTTAAAGGGTAGCTCCTTTATCTACTGACCTTCCTTGAAGCTAAGTAAACTGTGTGGACATGAAATACTTTGGTTACACAAATCTACACATTTCAACAACTACTAGACTATCAATAGTAATGTTCATAAACCGGATTCTACACATTAAAATAATATTGTTCAAAGTGAGTTGTCTGATGTACTGGTCATTGCAACCCAACATGTCTCATCTGACGAAATGTATCGGAAAACCCCGTGAAGACACTATGCATTTTCTAGATTGGTTGTCTCTCGTCCTACGATCTCATTGCCCAATATAGTTTCATTTAAATATCTTATTGCTATTCTTTTTTTCCTTCGTGATTATTAAGGCAACCACGTTTCATATAAAGGGAAACAACGAATGTCACCGCTGGAAACAAGTCCTGCCTATTCTGGATCTACTGAATCTCTCCACCTCTCTCTCTCTCTCTCTCTCTCTCTCTCTCTCCTCGTCTCTCTCTCTCTGTCTCTGTCTGTCTCTCTCTCTCTCTCTCTCTCTCTCTCTCTCTCTCTGTCTCTCTCTTCTCCAAATCCATCCCCCAACACACACAAAAAAATCAATTCAACCTCGTTCAACCTGCCTCTACAGCATTGGTTATAATTAATTTTAATTACATTTCCTTTGTTTGCTCTCTTTCGAGTAACTCTTAAACATGACAGCTTATATATTTCAGTCTGTGCTCGTCGAATTCAGTTGAGAAAATGTATAAGCTGAAATATCTAGCGCTACCATACCGCCGCTGTCGCCAAGATAACAAGTTAGTTGCATGTTCTATTACAGGATGTCGTAATCAACCCCAGCAATTTAGGGTGTGTGTGTGATTTTCAAGCAATTTTACGTTCAGGAGTTTGTCATTGCTTACTGAACAACCGGTGTTCCTGTCATTGTGAAAATCAACGCAAAGTGGTCTTCTTCCAAATTACCGGATGTTGACTTAGAATCCGGTATGTCGGGAAGGTGAATGTGCGTTCATTATCCCCAAGTTATAGACGCGATGATTGGCAGAAATATGTCCAAAATATGTCCTTCTTTGAGGAAGGCATTGGATAAAATCTGGCTCTGCATAATTTCTCATGGTGGGTGCTTTTCCTCGAACAAGCTCTTTGTGAACACCAATACCGAACTGCATTCTGATGTCTCCATCAGTGTGATATGTCGCTCCCCAAGTAGGCTTCCTATTACGCCTTGTCCGTTGTCGTGGGCATACTGGTATCCATATATAGGCCTCATCGTGGTAGCCTGGTCCTTTCTAGGCATTTCTCTGTGTAGTAATGAATCTCCAACATGCTATGTCCAATTATGTTCATGTTGTATTCATACAATTTACTGCCAGCACATCTCTTCATGTTGTGTACACACCTGTTACGTAAGTCTTCTGTTACTACTCGCTACCTGTATTTTCCCGTTCACTACACATTTTAACAAGGATCTGCGTCTGTTTATTTAGCCGAAGTACCCTCAGTTTCCAGACCTTGATATGATTATGTAATGTTAACTTCAATCCCAATTTCTGATCGAATTGATTTGTTGGTTTTCTTCTCCTGTCAATTACATTCTTTCCGCTCATCTACATAAACACATTCTCAAAAGTTTAAGCTACAGCCTTCCAAGAGCAGGAATGTTTTTAGATAGAAATGCGTCGCAACGACTGAAAAAAAAATATACATGGGATGTTGGTCTTGGATGTTATCAACACGGTGGCATCCCTAATTGGATAATCTACAATTGCTTGGCGTTACAATCTGCATCGACGGATCATCAATGTGAAGAAATATGAGAAGACTAAAGAGATTAAGATTAGTAGAAAACTTAGAATACGTCATTTTAACGTTAAATCAAAACTGCTGTGTGGATTATACATATTAATAAAGACGAATATAGTTACTAATGATTTTTAAAAATGCAGTAACTGACACTTGTACAGAATAGGACTAGAATGATATGACAAAATAACTGATGTGGCGTTTAGGGAAAGAAATAGAGATATTCCACTACAGAGGTGTTATGTTGGGGTGGTTACACATTGAGAAAACATGATAATAGTGGTCACATACAGTTCTGTCACTTGAACACAAGGGGCAAATAAAACAGAGTGAGAACTATAAACACAGGATATAATTGGAGACAAATATGATTCATATGATACCCGACTGAAGCTGCAGGAGCTTCTAAACAAGTTGGCTTAACATGCGTTGGGGGAATATACTTCAATTAGAAATTCCTGGCAGCAGAAGACAGAGAGAGAGAGTAAATGTGTCAATCGAAGGCTAGACGACGAGACAAAGATTTGCAACTTCTCAACATGAAACTGGAAATAGAAGTCATCAGTGAGACGAAAAAATGAAGAATGTCTAATGAGTAAGAGCAGCATACTGTACCGTGAGGTACAGGAGGATTTAATGTTCGTACATTAGACATATGTAGTTACAAATGATACTTACACTGGCTGGTAGTCAGTAACACAAACAGAGGACAAAGTCTGCCCCAAATTGAGAAACATGCCATTTTTTACAGAACTGATTGTCACGTAGCACCCGGTATCGAAGATTTAAATAGCAGACATAAATGTGTGTCAGAGAGCTTATATATAATTTAAATGCGCTGAAGTAAGTTCTTGAATTTGAAGCACCAGCATTGCTTCCTTATTTATGTCCTTTGTAAAACACTTCCCGCTAGATGTTACTTCCTATTTAATTTCAGCGTGACTTCTGCGACAGACGGTTCACAGCAGTGTCATGCACACCGAGTGATGGCTCAGAGTCGACTACAGCCGTTGAAGGACTCGTTAGGAAAACCTTCGATTGACTGTGAGTGACATTGCCTCAAATCTTTACATCAGTCAAGACTCCCGACACCACATCATCCATGATGTGCAACAGTACTGCAAAGTGTCTACAAGGTTAGTGCCAGGGCAGCTTACTCCAGAATTGAAACAACGTCAAGAACATTTGCAGTTCTTTGAAGCAGAACGTGGCGGTTTCCTATAAAGAATTGTTACTTGGGATGAAACCTGGATTCACTACCACGAGCCGGAAACGAAGAGAGCGAACAATCCCCTCCCATCCCTCCCCAATAAACCAAAGAAGTTGCGAACTCAGCCATTTGCAGAGAAGGTTATGATTACTCTCTTTTGGGATGAACGAGGCCTTATTTTAGAGCACTACATGCCAAGAGGGAAACTGTCACTAGTGATACGAATACATATCGTGTCATGAATCATCTTCGACCCGCAATAAAATCCAAACGACGTGGACTTATGAGTAAAGGTGTCCTTTTGCAACATGATAATGTTCGACACCATACTGCCCATGCAACCGTTGAAACAATCTAAGACCTCCACTTTCAGTGTCTTACACATCACCCGTACTCGCCAGACCTAGTCCCAAGATATTTCCACCTGTTTGGAAAAGTCAAAGAGTCATTGGGTGGAAAAATTATTCTGTCCGATGAAGAGATACAGCAGGTTGTGTATGAGTGGTTACACAGCGACCAATTGTATATTGTCAACAGGAATCCAAACATTTTATAGGCCCTGAGGTACTTGCATTGAACGCAGTGGCGAATGCATCGACAAATTATACATTTGTTCTTTATTTTTTCCGAATATATTCACCTCCCGCAAAAAAAAACAAAAAAAAAACACACACATTATATAATAGTATGTCATATAAAGCCTCTTTCTCTGTAACCGAGTGGGCTAGTCTGGACTGTCCTTGTACACACGCCTATATATTCGACGTAACAGAGTGCGCTGGTATGTGATGTCTTATAAGCACACTTGCCTTTCAGAACTTAACATAGTGCCTTGGTCGGTGTGGCCTTACATGCCTCCATGTTCTTTAATATCTACAGGTGGGCGTCAGTCTATACAAACCATATCTGTTGGGCTCTTAACTCTATAAACAGTGTCTTGAACCATGGATTAATTAACAGATACGTTCTATTGGTTGTTTATATCTTGTGTCAGACAAGTCCAGCCTACCAGAGAGGATGTCATGTTGGATAGACCTAAGATATTGGTCTGTTCCTGGTGAGCTGAAAGACTCAGAAGAGTGTTGGGGGAAACGTCTTGCAGGAGGTGGAATATCTGTATTCTAACGGAGGAAGTTCGTCTGTGACATATGCCTGGGTCATTGACATTGAGATGAGTGACCTTTGTAGCAAGACTACGAGAAAAACAACTAGCCATGAGAAATAATGGTGAGGGTGAGTGAAGACCCCAGGGTGGATGGGGAGAAAGACAGTTTTAAGCTGGGGTGTAAGGTTGTTGGGAGCCCAGGGAGGGGCTACACAGCAGGGTTAAAAGACAGTGGAAAACTTTGACTGGTCAGTGGAAGCGGAGACCGACTGAGGTTCGGTGCGTGTGAAGTCAGGGGACTTCTAGGCAGTTGATGTTTTAGCGCCGAGCGGATCGGTGGGCTAACACGTGGGGGTTTAGACTGACTGCGGTCAGATCTTTTGTTGTGTTGTTCTCCCAGTGGTGAATACAGGCTTGAAACCCAGTGGGGGTTGGATAGTTAATGGAGGCCTGAACCCAGAGTGGGTTTATAGTTAGTGGAGACTAGACCCATGTGTGTAGGTGTATTGTGTGAGGTCCAGCTGTGGATAGTAGCTGGATTACCTGTCGTGTGGATTGATATGAAGCAGACCGTGAGAAGACAGTGATGTGTACGTGTTAAATTGTGAGGAGGATATTTATATTCTATGGATTATCTTGTTTCTGGATATAGAGTTGTGTTCCGTTTGTACGTTTTCTTTCTGTAGTAAAGGAGTATGTGCGCCAACTCAATCTTGTGTAATGACTGATGGATGTGTATTACTGGGGTGAGATGCATTGT
The DNA here is from genome assembly GCA_014155875.1 of Cepaea nemoralis. Lineage (NCBI taxonomy): Eukaryota > Metazoa > Mollusca > Gastropoda > Stylommatophora > Helicidae > Cepaea > Cepaea nemoralis. Next base: position 205,961 of record JACEFZ010027516.1, on the reverse strand, counting down.
GAGACAGTTAGATAGCTCAATTGACACACCAGGAGCATCGTTACCTAGACAACGACCATCTCACGCACTTATCATTAAGAACTTCGTGAGAGTCTGCTTTGTTATTATGCTACAGAAGTCCCCGTTTAATACGTACCATTATGTGTCCATAGTCCATTCCAGAGAGAGAGAGAGAGAGAGAGAGGGAGAGAGAGAGAGAGAGAGAGAGGGAGAGAGAGAGGGGGAGAGAGAGTAAGAGAGAGAGAGAGAGAGAGAGAGAGAGTAAGAGAGAGAGAGAGAGAGAGAGAGAGAGAGAGAGAGAGAGAAGATTGCTACGAATGAAATCAGGTGAGCCGAATCTCAGACTACATCATTGACTAGTAGAAGTTTAAATCCAGAGGAAAGTGAGTAGCACCGCTACCCAAGCTGAGCCAGTGAAGAAGCTCAATTATATTGACAACCGTCAAGTACCCACGGGAGAAGTTCCTACATCAATCAGGTGAAATCCTACCGAGACTGAAACAAGGATATTTCTAATCATCCTGAGGTTTCTGACTTTCCTCTCCAGTGGTTTTCGTGATAAGAAGATCCAACAAGAATTCTCTCACTTGTCACCGTCATCTTTTATCCTGATAGTATAGAGGCAAGTTATATCATTACAATTATTCTTGTGTTCTTTTTTAAGACGTTTTAGATTAAGTAATTAGATATGTCACTTAGGATTCATTCTTTCATTCAGTAGCATGTCCTTTGTAGGACTTCGCTTGCAAAAAACCGTCCGGAAAACAATATGTCCCGCTTCCGATACACTCATCTGGAGATCATCCGCCACATCCTGCATGCATCTTTTCTTTGGCCTTCCTCTTCCTCTGTCCCGGACAAAAACCCCTCCATGATTGTCCTCTCCAAACTTGCATGACATTTCAAGTGAACAAAGTATTTTAATTTACTTTGTTTTATCATCTTTAGTTGCCAACCTTCTTCAATATTCAGATCTTTTCGTATGGATGCATTTTGTTTCTCTTCTGTATCCAATATATTCTTAGAACCCGCCTCATCATCAAATGCCGTGCCGGCTGGCGTAGGCGTTCATGGCTCTCCACAGATCTCGGTCTTTGGTGTTCTGGATCAACTCTGCTGATGATATTCCTCCATGCCACCGTCTCAATCCGTCCAGCATCATTTCTCTTGGTCTGCCTCTGCCTCTCTTCCCCTCGATCTTTCCAGTTGTCACGATGTTCTCCAATACCTCTCTTCCCATCACATGACCAAAGAAAGCTGTTTGTCTCTTTCTGATTGTTGTATATAGTGTTCTAGTTTCATTAGCCTCTTTCAGGCAATCGTTGTTAGTTACTCTGGCAGTCCAAGGAATTCGCAACATTCGTCTTAAAAACCACATCTCTGTTGCTTCCAAGTTCTTCCTAATTTGTTCATTTACATTCCAAGATTCGCTGCCATACAAAAAAACTGGTTCTATATAGCATTTTAGCACTCTCTTTCTTACATTCATTGATAGCGACTTATTGCATAAGATACTCTTCATTTTCTGAAATGCGGCTTTTGCCTGCCCTATTCTGCTCTTAATCTCTGTTGTACATCTTCCATCTGATGTTATATGTGCCCCTAGGTATTTAAAATTATCCACTTGGTTGAGAATTTCCCCTTCTATTTCTATGTCACATTTTGGTGTCCCAATTTTCTTTGATATCACAATTGTTACTGTTTTCTTGATATTCAAGGAGAGTCCTTTCTGTGCACTCTCTGATACTACAATGTCCAATAATTGTTGTAGGTCTGTTGCATTATCCGCCACCAATACTGTGTCATCTGCATAGCGTATATTGTTTATATTATATCCTCCGATTAGTATTCCTGGCTTCTCTTTGATCTCTCTCATTATTACTTCGCTATACAGGGAGAAGAGATCGGGTGACAAGACACACCCCTGTCGTACTCCTAGCTTTATCTGTTCGTAACCACCCTATTTATTTCCCATTGTAATTGCTGCTACTTGGTTCCAGTATATATTCTTTATTATTCTTAAATCTTTCCCATCAATGTTGATATCTTCCAACATTTTAATCAGCTCATCATGTTTTACTTTATCAAATGCCTTAGTATAATCTATGAAGCATAAATATATGTCCCTCTGTTTCTCTATTGACCTTTCTATTAGTGTTCGTAATATATATATATATATATATATATATATATATATATATATATATATATATATATATATATATATATATATATATATATATATATATATATTGCATTGTTTGTACCTTTTTCTTCCATAAAACCATACTGTTCTTCACTAATTTCCATTTTTATTTTCTTTCTTGTTCTTCTCATTATAATTCTGAGTAGAAGCTTAGTGACATGGTTTATGAGGTTAATTTACGAAAATCTTCACATTCAATTGCTCCTGGTCTCTTTGGTATTGCTATAAATACAGATTTTAGCCATATCGCTCGGTAAATATCAACTGTTGTAAATATCATTTAGCATTTTGGTTAATATATCTACCCCAAATTCTCCCAATACTTCTAATTCTTCTACTGTGATTTCATCTGGCCCAGCTGTTTTTCCTTTCTTCATATGTTTCATAGCGTCAGCGACTTCTTCTTTTAGAATAGGTGGGCCTTCTAAGTTACTTTCTTCTGTTAATTCTTCCCTTTCTCCATTATATAATTCTCTTATATACTCATTCCACCTCTTCATTATAGCACCTTCCTCCAATAATATCTTTCCTGTTTTTGATTTCAAACACCCTGTATTTATTCTTATTTTTCTTCCTGTGAGCTCACTGATTTGTCTGTGCATACTTTTTTTTTATCTTTAATGGAATTTAATTCAATTTGTTTGCATTGCTCGTTTAACCAACTTTCTTTTGCCTTCACACATTTATCTCTTATTTCTTTATTTATCTTAGTATACTCTTGTTTGTCATTTTTATTCTGTTTCCTTTTGTCCATCAGCATTAAGATTTCTTCATTCATCCATTTTTTCTTAGCTTTTTGGCTTCTCTCCGGTAATATTTCTTTGCTAGTTTGATGAATGGAGTCCCTTAACATTTCCCATTGATCATTTATATTCTGTATTTTAGCTATTGCATTGTACCTATTTTTCACAGTTACTCTGTATTGTTCTTGAATTTCTGTATCTACTTTCAGAACCTCTTTATTAAGTCTCAGGTTCTTAACCATTTTTTCCCTCTCTTTAATCTTACTTTTATTTGTCCACATAGTGGTACATGATCACTATTACCGTCAGCACCAGGCATTGTCTTTACATTAATTAATGTATTTCTAAATCTTTTATTAATAAGTATGTAGTCAATTTGGTTGCGTATTATCATATCAGGGCTTTTCCACGTGTATAGTCGTCTTTTATGGTGTCTAAACCATGCGTTTCCAATTATCATATCATTAATATTTGCCCATTCTATTAGTTTCTCTCCTCGTTCATTTCTTGTACCTAAACCGTAATGCCCCACTATATCCTCTATTTTTCCCTTTCCTACTTTTTGCATTAAAATCTCCCAGTATTATTTTTATTTCTTGTGATCCAATTTGAGCTACTGCCATTTCTATTTCATCGTAAAAGTGTTGTATTTCTTCTTCACTACTGCTTGTTGTTGGTGCATATACTTGTATAATATTTATATCTATTGGTTTGCCTTTGATTTTGACCATTATAACTCTATCTGAAATACACCAGTATCCATTCATAGATTTTGTTGTTTTTTCATCAAATATTATTCCTACACCTTTTTCAAGTGTGTCCCCTCCAGAATAAATTATTGTGTGTTTGTCGGTTATAATTTTGCCAGATCCCTTCCATCTCATCTCACTTATGTCTAGTATATTCATTTTCATGTTTTCCATTTCTCTTAAAACATTGTTTAACTTTCCTAGCTCATGTAATGTCCTAACATTCCATGTTCCTACTCTAAATTTATTTAGTTTAGTTATTGTTTTAGTTTTGCCATCAGTAGCTGAATGACGGTCTGGTGTCACCTGTAGCTCATTACTGTCCCTATCGGACGAGGATGTCCTACGACAGCCATTAACGTCGTTCACTATTTCTGAAATGTGTGTCGCCATGACATCTTGGGAAGATAATGTGGTGGTTTCCCCTTGCCTTCCACATTCAAATGGTGGTCTTTTAACTCTGCCTTTGACAGCCATTTCCGACTGTCAGGACAAGTGAGTGCCCTGCTCTGCTCAGCTGCAGAGTTGTCCACTTATTCCCGTCTATAACATTTATATTCAATGGCATTTCTGCGCTGTTCAGCTTGTTTAGTAAGTGTACAGGTCTCACAGGCGTATGTTGCAATGTACATGCTCCTAAAAATTTCATGTTTGTTGTGGATTATCTCTTGTGGGACGACCACAGATAATAGGTGGGGCGGAAGCAGAGTATACTAGAACCCCGAGAAAACGGCAGGTGACGGTGAACCCACCCAGCCCTGTTACCCAGCATTGCTTCCTTGTTTATGTCCAGTGTGAATCAACTCCCCCTAGATAATGCTGCCTGGATTCATTTATTGTTATGCAAGGAGCTACAATGTTTGATGAAAGTGGCACGAACATGGTTAGCTGCTACAACTGTGTTCTGCTTCCCCTCCCGAAAAAAAAAAAAAAAAACATTCAACATGACATTCACAGCTCACAGTGTTTCACGAAGCATTCAACTCAGTAGTTGGGTGAAGGAACCATGTATTACAAGTTCAAATGTGGAACATGCGCAAGGTAAATCGTGGCCCGAAGGAAGCAATACTCTGGGCCTTAATGGATCGACCGTCTAGCTGCCATCCTGAACTAGGAAGTTCAATTCAAACATGCGAGGGAAATCATGACATCAGTTGAAAGATGCGTGACAGAGGCAAAGAGCAGAATAGGCCATGCAAAAACAAACAAAAAAGAATCAAAAAAAATTCAAAAACACTTTGCACTCTGTAGCATAACAATTTCTTATGTAGTAAGTCACATTTCTCGAATGTCATACAAATGGTATGTAAATATTAATATCACACCGGTTCTATCATATGGCAGTGAATCGTAATATATCAACAATGATAATAGAAAGAGCATAGAGATGTGTTTTCTGAAACGAATGTTGCTTGGACTGAGAGTAAATAATCCATATATCATGAGAAGTTAGGCATTGAAGATCATCGTGATGACTGACAACAGCAGCGGTATAAGAGGCAGAGGAACATCGAGAGAAACTATGCTCACTGGTCTAATACCGTAGCTTGGGTGAATATCATCGGTAAAATTGAACATAAAGAACACATAAATCTGTCGAGAAGAATGAACGCCTTCGCTATTTGCAAAGGCACGTGAATTATGATGACGGTGCTCTTGGTAATTCAGGAGGGTTTTTTATATTGTTTTAAATAGACAAGGAAGAAACGCATGTCCACATGTTTTCAGCCAACTTAAATATATTATTGTTATTCCGGAAACATGTAAGTGGATTATTTTGACAGCCGTGCATATTTGCTGGACGTCAGCCACATACCAGATACAGTGTACTACTAGATGACACGGAAGCAGTCTTAGTAGTGCATTGCACTGTTGCCAGCCAGCCCTGTGACCATGTATTCCAAAAGCCATCTAGGCATGGCTGTTAGAAAACATTTACATAAGCTCCAAGGTCGATCCGATATAAAACCGGATCTATAGCATATCCAAGGAAGTAAAGGCGGCACACGTGAAATTGATCAAACCACTTACCTTTAGAGTGTCGATTGGTCTAACAATATAGATAAAGTAATTAAACTAAGACGAAATCAATCAACAAAGAGCCGACGAAAAAACCATACAAGGAATTCAATAGACATCTATACTTATGAATCATAATGTGACGCATAATTATAATGTTCATGTGCGATTCGTGTTGGAGTCCCATCATTCAGACAAACAGTTTGGTAGATACCAGACAGTCCAGATCTTCCTCCTGTCTATTGGGGATGTCGTTACCCCATTGGATGCCTGTGGCGCTGAAGTCCCCAGAGTAGATGATGTTCCTGTCTCCGTCAACAAACATACTCTGCCAATGCCGAATACCACGTGTCCGTTACATGCATATACAAGCACTCCTGTATATTATCGCGGACAAAAATGACCTGCCCGAGGTGCTGCGTGATTTAAAACCACTGAAAACCCGCGACTTTGATTGCCCCAACGCCGAGATGCATTTCTTCAAGAACCACGATGTCGTTCCCACAAATAAGCTTTTAAAGGACGGGTCGGTGTTGTTTAACTGAAACACAATTCCAGTAAGATACTCGAAAGTATCTAATGCTCATCCTGTCTGATTTTAATTGCATTTCACGCTAGCCAGCCCTTGTGCCAGTCTTGAATTTTTCCCGCTTTGGTCACGATGGCTTTGATTACTGCGGCCGAGCAGCGATGAAACATAAAAGGGAGTCCAAACTCACGTGCACGTACTCTGTTGCGCTGTCCGAACTCCATTTCATCAATGCACTCTCACTTAAGACATAACCAAACGGGAAAATGCACGATTCATCCTCATCATTATCATCAAGTGCCCTGCCAACTGGCGTAGGCTTTCTTGGCTCTCGGTCTTTGGTGTTCTGGATCAACTCTGCTGATGGTATACCTCAATGCCACGTCTCAATCCATCCAGGATCATTTCTCTTGGTCTGCCTCTGCCTCTCTTACCCTCGATCTTTCCAGTTGTCACGATGTTCTCCAATGCCTCTCTTCTCATCACATGACCGAAGAAAGCTGTTTGTCTCTTTCTAATTGTTGTATATAATGTTCTAGTTTCAGTAGCCTGCCTCAGGATATCGTTGTTAGTCACTCTGGCAGTCCAAGGAATTCGCACCATTCGTCTCAGGAAACACATCTCTGTTGCTTCTAATTTCTTCTGAATTTGTTCATTTACACTGCAAGATTCATTGCCATACAGCAAAACTGGTTCTACGTAGCATTTCAGCACTCTCTTTCTTACATTTAGTGATAGTGACTTATTGCATAAGATATTTTTCATTTTCTGAAATGCGAAGTAACAAACGAAAAACTGTCCTGCCATCTTGTTATGCGTAGTTACCGAAATTCACACACAGACCAGTCAAAGTACACTGCTTGATGACAGGGGAGTCGTCATAGCGTGGTCATGTATTCCAATCCCATTAGAGACACAGGTGATAGAACACATTGACATGATCCCCTAGGTCGATCCAGCCTAAAATGAATTCCAGTACACGCCCTAGGAAATAAAGGTGGCACACGTGATAATGACAACATACCCATCGAGTGCCGATTGGTCTCTACACATGTGTGACTACTGCTACATCCCCGATGCGCCTCATGGAATGTAAAAAGGGCTTGCAGCGTTAATTATATTTTAACATAGACACAATAAGCTGTTAAAGTTAAAGCTGTTAAAGGAAGTTAATCAACATGACCAGACTATGCATGGAAGATGCTTATAATATAGTAACATATAAATGCAGGAAATCAGACCCCTTCCAAATAACATCTGGCTTGAAACAGGGTGATGCACTATCGCCGTTCCTTTTAAATCTGGCTCTAGAGAAAGTTGTATGGAAGGTTAAGAAGGAATGTGCTATTGGAGGAACATCCAAACTGCTTGGTTATGCAGATGATATAGATATTATTGGGGAAAATGAACAAAAGACATTGGAAATATTGACTCACTTAAAGGAAAAAGCTCAACAAATGGGGCTGGTTATCAACCAAGATAAGAGAGAATATATGTTAATTTCAAGAGAAGGAACGGCTAAAAGCTCTGGCCACATACAAATAGATAATATGACCATTAAAAGAACGGAAACATACAAATATCTGGGTACAATCTTCAACTGCTCCAACATAATAAGGGAAGAAATACAAGCTAGAATCGACTCTGGAAATAAGATATACTATGCACTACAACATCTGCTAAAATCAAATGCGTTATCTCGTAATACCAAGATTACAATATACAAAACACTTATTAGACCAGTTGTGCTGTATGGCTCTGAAACCTGGAGTACAACTAAAGGAGACGAAGCCTTGTTACAAACCTTTGAGAACAAAATCTTAAGACGCATCTTTGTGACCATTAGGGATACACAAAGTGGAGAGTGGTAAAGAAGAAGCAACAAAGACATTTATGATCTGTTTTAAGTCCCCGCTCTCGCTTACACTCGGGAAATAAATGACCGTGGACCCCGAAGGTAGAACAAGAAGACGGTGGAGAGATAATATACATACAGACCTACAAGCACTTGGAATCAGCGACTGGCAAGAGAAGGTCAACCAGAGAGACGAATGGAGACGGCTTGTATCTGCAGCAAAGAACCTCAATGGCTCGGAATGCTGAAGAAGAAGAAGAAGAAGAAGAAGAAGAAGAAGAAGAAGAAGAAGAAGAAGAAGAAGAAGAAGAAGAAGAAGAAGAGAAAACAATTCAGCAGGCATATTGTGAGTTTCCCTGACGAGGTCTTCACATCTCCTGCCCCGCTCTCTGAAGGCCGTGGGTTCGTTATCAGAATCCGTCACAGGGTTCAGTAGTGAAAGTTTTTGAAGACCAGTGAGGTTGTGCTCGAGTGCGACGCTTTCGATAGTCTGCTCTCCGGAAAGCGACCGAGTCTTAACTGATAACACCTGGTTTAATGAAGTAGATCCTCTTTCCTTAACCCCACTCCACCCCCACCCCCCCCACAACCACGGCTTGGTCCGCGTGTGTATAATGTAAGCTTCTGCTTAATATCTTGGGAGAATCATGACCAGTCTCGCCTTAATCCCAGTCATGCTTTGAATAGCGAAACAGTTATATTCTAATATGCCTCTCTGCAGATGCAAAGTTCCTATACACACCACTGATCGTTCGGGCTTTGTAAGAAGAAGATCTCTACATTACACACCCCGTGAAGATGATAGGTTGGGGGGGGGGGAGGGGGGGGGGGTGTGTGTGAGGAGATTCTACATCAACCTCCCTCCGATTGAATGCACGCTTCTTCCAGGACTCCGGCCACCTGCACGCCTTCCACGGGATGCACAAACACCAATGATAACAACGACAACCTTTTTTTCCGAGAAAGAACGCATGTAAATAATTGTGGCAAAGTTTATTCTCTCATCGTATAATAGACGTCAATACAAGATGCATGTGCACAAGTGTAAATGTAGCTAGACGTGTTTTAAACAAGCATTGGAACAAAATCTGTATGACAGGTGTCATATTATGATTAATATATGCACAGTATAAATATTGTAGGGAAAACATAAATAATTAAAAACAGTTACAATTGTGCAATAATTTATAACACACACTCATGGTCACGCACACACTCTGATATATACACGCACACACTGTCACGTGGAATTTAACGTCACAGTGTGCAAATTAATGATTAGAGTGATACATTATATCTGTTATGGGACAGGGATATACTTGTAAACATGCTCTATTGAAATTATGAACGATCATAAACATGCATTAGGATATGTTTAATGTTAGTCCAGACACAAATGTCCCACCATGATAACTCAAGTACATTTTTGGGGAAAACGAACGAACGAACAGACATTATTTTCAAAGGGTAACAAATTGGGCACGCAGGCCCGTCTTACATTCGGCCCTTCCAATCTTTCTTTCATCAACAGTGCATAGGAAAAAACATTGTCACAGTGAATTTTGTAAACATAAACAATGCATATTACTATGTTATGAGACACATCCACCACCCAGCCACACATCCCCCATTCACTCCAACTCCCCCACCCAACCACATACACACGCATACATTTCCCCACCCATCGACCACATCCCTACACCTACACATCTCCCCACCCACACACACCTCTCACCCACCACACATCCCAGCCACCCACCCCAAGCACACATACATTGAATAACCCACACATCCCCCACCTACACACATCTTCCCACCCACTCACATATCCTCTACCCGTCCCATTTCCCACCAAAAATCACTCACCCACATATCCTCCTCCACCCACACACCTCCAACCACCCAGCCAAATACACATTCCTCAGCCACACACACACATCTCCCCGTCAACTCACATATTCCGCACCTACCCACACACAAATTCCGCACTCACCCACATAATCTCCCATCTCCCCCAGCCAACTCACAGATCCCGAGCCCACACCTACAAACATCCCCCACCATCTCCTAACCTGCACACACTCACCCACCCACATATCCTCTACCCACCCACACATCCTCTACCCACCCAACCCCCAACCAAACATTGCCTTAACCACACACTCTTACTCATATACAATCACCCACCCACACATCCTCTACCCAACCACACATCCTCCATTCACCCATTCCCCCAGCCATACATCCCTTAACCACACACCCCTACCCATATACACACACATCCCCATCCACGCACAATCTACCCACCCATACACACATCCCTCACACACATCACCACCCACCAAAGCATCCCCCATTCACAAACACACACCTCCCATCCACGCACATACAACCCACACACACATCCCCAACCCATACACTCATCCCCTCACACATCGCTAGACACACGTACTTATCCCTCAACCACTAACACCCACACATCCCTTACCCACTCATCAACACATACATCTCCTATCTACCCACCCACACTCACACACCCCAACCACCCATCTAAGCACACATCCCCCACCCTAACACACATCCTTCACCCACCCACCCGCAAACCCAACCACATCTTCACCCACCCACACACACACATTATTTATCCACACCCAGCTCCCCTCCCACACAGCACCACACCCAAACACATCCCAAAGAGACATCCCTCACCCACACACACATCTATCCACACATCTCCCACCCATCCACACATCCCCCAACTACAACCACACTCACTACCCACACATACATCCTCCATCCAGCCACACATACCCCCAACCAGCAGGACATATCCCCCACCCACACACACACATCTTCAAACACCCATAACGCACCGCTCCCCCAAACCACACACATCCCCCACACACATTCACCCACACATCTCTCACCCACACACACTCCCCACCCATCCACCCAAAAATCCCACACCCATACACATCCCTCACCCACACACACATCCCCAAACCCACAACCACCCCCACCTGCACACATCTCCCATCCACCACATATCCCCACACCCACATCTCCCCACCCACACATATACCCCAACCCATCCCATAACCCACCATCAATCATCCACCAACATATCCTCCTCCACCCACTCACCCACAACCACCTAGACAAGCACACAGCCCCACCCACACACATATCTCCCCGCCAACCCATACATCTCGCACGTACCCACACACAAATCCCCCATCCACCTACACAATCCCACCCCGCCCACCCACACATCCTGAGCCCACCCGCACACATCACGAATCCACCCACACTCACATCCCCCCATCCCCCAACCTACTATTCTGATCAAACTACCACACTTTACACACACATACAGTGACGATTGTCGTGAGCAAAATTGTAAAGAAAATGGAGAAAAATTGTATATATACATTTTGTAACTTAAAAATTAGTGATGCTCTCTCTCTCTCTCTCTCTCTCTCTCTCTCTCTCTCTCTCTCTCTCTCTCTCCTCTCTCTCTCTCTCTCTCTCTCTCTCTCTCTCTCTCTCTCTCTCTCTCTCTCTCTCTCTCTCTCTCACTCACTAACGCTCTCACTCACATTACAGTAATGTTATACTATACATGATAAAATCAAGTGTCATACATACAAAATGATAATGTGAAAGATGAAAATACACAAAAATATGGAATGGCATGTTACAGGACATGCGAGCACTCAATTCTCTCTCTCTCTCTCTCTCTCTCTCTCTCTCTCTCTCTCTCTCTCTCTCTCTCTCTCTCTCTCTCTCTCTATTACAAAGGCACACACACATTCCCCACACACACACACACATATCCCTCACATACACACCCATACATACATCCTCACATCTAGACACATACATGATGCCTCACATGATCACTGAAACTAATAAGAACAAGCTCCCACACTTCACACACAATTGAGACACTGACGATTGTCGTGAGAATTCTCGCAATTGCAAGAAGTGGAGAGAAAAAATTGTACATATACATTATGTAGCGTAAAAATTAGTGATGCAATTCAACTCTCTCTTTCTCTCTCTCTCTCTCTCCTCTCTCTCTCTCTCTCTCTCTCTCTCTCTCTCTCTCTCTCTCTCTCTCTCTCTCTCTCTCTCTCTCTCACACACACACTAACTCTCTCACTCACATCACAGTAATGTTATATTATACATGATAAAATCAAGTGGCATACAAAATAATAAGATGAGAATAATAATTTTAAAAAAGAATATGGAATGGCCTGTTACAGGACGATCAGGAGGCATTAAACGATACCATCGTAATATGAAAAATGAGAATACATAAAAAATATGGAATAGCATGTTACATGACATGCATGGGCTCAATTCTCTCTCTCTCTCTCTCTCTCTCTCTCTCTCTCTCTCTCTCTCTCTCTCTCTCTCTCTCTCTACACACACACACTCTCACACTCATTCAATCTCTCTCTCTCTCTCTCTCTCTCTCTCTCTCTCTCTCTCTCTCTCTCTCTCTCTCTCTCTCTCTCTCTCACTCACTAACTCTCTCACTTAATTTACAGTAATTTACATGAATTCATTTTATGCATGTTAAAATCAAGTGCATCAAAATGATAATATGAAAAAAATGAGAATACACAAAACATATGGAACAGCATGTTGGATGATATGCTTGCGCTCAACTCTCTCTCTCTCTCTCTCTCTCTCTCTCTCTCTCTCTCTCTCTCTCTCTCTCTCTCTCTTCTCTCTCACACACATGTACACACACACACCCACACACATCATACCCACGCAATACATACACCTACACACATCCATAATATACTTACTCACACGTACTCACATAAGACCCGAGTATACACTCCCTCGCATACATTGCATGCATGCACACTTACACATACAAAGATATACAATACATACACGAGCACACACACACATACATACACACACACTCATGCATACACACATATACACACGCACATGCATATAAACGCGTATAAACACATGAACTCACACCTTAACACACGTACAGACATACACACAGAGGCACACACAGATACACACATGTACACACATATACACCCATTCACACATCCAGACATGCACACACATACATCACACTTTCTCATGCACTCTCTCATTCACCCACGCTCTCTATTTTACACACTCACTCGCTCTCACACTCACTCATTCGCGCACATATACCCATACCCGCAAGTTCTCTCTTACTCACTCACGCTCCCTTAATCACTCATTTACTCACTGACTCTTTAACTCACACTCACTCACTAACTTTCACACTCTATCACACAGACAGGCAGACACACAACACACCCACTCTCTCAGATTCACTCATTCTCTAACTAAATCTCTCACACATATGTCCACACACTCACGCACTTTTACACTCACTCAGGCACACGCGCATGCATACTCTCTCACTCTCACTCATACTAATTCTTCCACTCACACTCTTTCTCACTCACTCTCTCACCCACTGACTCGCTCACACACATAAAGTGAAGAATGATAGTGGAAAAATGATACTAGTAAGTGACTTATGGAGGCATATAGTCTGTATGAAATAAGTATTGAAAGAGTTTTCGGTTGAATGTGTAGGAACTCATTGGTGTTTTCAGTTCTGGTGGAAGGCTATTCCACAAGTGAGCACCAGAATATGCGAAACAAGTTTTGTATAAGTCCAATCTAGGCTTAGGAAGCTGTAATAAATTTACACGCTTACTGTTCATTGCATTAGATTGAATTAACGGTAGAAGATACTCTGGGGTATTTTCAGATACAATTATACTCACTAATTTGGCTTTGTTAAAAAGGAAGCGCTTTTGAAGTGGTAGAAGTCTTAGATGGCTGTATAATTTATTACTTTCAACGTGCTTTATGCTAGAAACTAGACTATAGCGCGGTTTTGAAGCGAACACAATCGTTTCATATTAGATTTAGGGCAACCATCCAAGACTGTGGAACAATAGTCGAGAGGTGATTGGATATAGGATGCATAGAATATTTTACGTGTGCTTTCATCCAAAAGTGTTGAACTTTAGCAAGTTGGTAAACTTGTTGTGCTATTCTCTTGGCAAGGACATGAACATGAGGTCTCCAGTTTAAATGTCTGTCAATTAAACGACCTAATGTTTTATGTTCATTTACATTAATTATATGTAACGTGTCCACGTGGAGCTCGAGCGGTGTCCCAGTTATGGCTAGGGTCTGTAGTTTTTGTCTGGTCGTTATTAGCATGGATTTGGTTTTGTCTATGTTAATTAACAATCGATTTTCATTGCTCCATCTACTAAGGTTGTCAAGTTCGTTTTGTAAAGAGCTCTCTAAGTCACAAAGGCTCTCTTGACTTGTGTAAATAGTGCAGTCGTCCGCAAATAGGTCACACGAAGTATTGAGGTATAAAGGAAGATCGTTAATATACACTGAAAAAAGCAGCGGACCTTGTATTGAGCCCTGAGGCACCCCAAAATTAAGTTGTGTGGGTCTTGATAGACAGTTATTGAAGGACACTATTTGTTGTCTGTCAGATAAAAATGACGTAATTAGGTTCACCATATTGGTGCTAGTCTTCATGTGTTTTAGTTTTCTAATTAAAATATCATGATCTACCATATCAAAGGCTTTTTTAAAGTCTACAAATACTGCTCCACAAATGTTGCCATTGTTGATACAAAGATGCCAGTTATCGGTAATTTTTGTAAGGGCACTATGGCAAGAATATTTAGGTCGAAACCCAGATTGACAATTATTAGATCGTTGTTAATTAAATGATGTAGTGTTATTTTATGCATGTGTTTTTCTAATGGCTTTGATAGCGACGATAGTAAGGAAATCGGTCTATAATTACCCAAGACGCTAATATCAGTTGAGCCATTTTTAAGTAGAGGATACACTTTAGCAACTATAAAGGCAGATGGAAAGTGGCTTTTGGATAGGCACTTGTTATATATGAACGTTAAGGACTCACTAATAATAGGTGCAGCACACCGAAGAATTCTATTACTGATACCATCTAGGCCTTCTGAATGTGTTGCTTTGAGATTCGAGAGATATTTATATACTTCTGCAACAGACATCAAGGGAATCTCAGGGGGGATATTTCTAGAGCACTTCCCGTCACAGAATGATGACAGTGAACTTAAATTACATACTGAGTCTGGTATTGAGGACTTTAGATTCTTTATTTATGAATGAAAGAAGTAACTGAAATCCTCGCATGTTATAATGTTTGGTATTACTGACTCTGAAGCGTGTTTCTTATTGGTTAGCGAGTTAATAGCCTTCCATATATTTGTGTTATTTGATTTATCTACAATCAAATTTTTGAAATGATCTTTCTTTATCCTACAAATTTCATATTTAACTTTATTTCTTAGTCTGCGGTAATTGATAAAATCTTTATTTTTGTGTGCTGTATCTCGTCCTCTCATGATTTCGAGAACTTCGCTAGTGACGCACGGGGACTTATGTTGATTCTTGACTCCAACTTCTTTGACTGGCACATGTTTATCAAATACATTGTAGACTGTCTTTGTCCAGTAAGCTAGTGCATCATCCGTATCAGGAAGTTGGTAAACTTGTTCAAGGGCTGCATTTTTAAGTCGTCTAAAAAATAAATTTTGACTAAGAGCTTTAAAGTTTCTAAATTTGATGCTTAAATGTTTATTTTTAGGAGTTTTGAACCCAGGACGAGGGGGAGGAGGGGGGGGGGGCTAATCACTGTTCTCGTTTGCTTAACTCTTAAAGTACGGAGGCTATTAGTAAGTAAAGGACCTTAAGTATTCATAGACTTTGGAGCTATGGATTTCGTGCTTTGTGCGACTTTCGGAAAGAGACCGATCCAAATGTGTTAACCTGTGGCAAAGAAGGAAATCTGACATCTGTAGACCCTCTTTAGTAAGCATTTATCTAATACTGTCCTGCATCCGTTAACAGATTTCGATCTGTGATGTCTTGTCTGATACTCCATAATTTATCATCTGTGCTCATGATGCGAACATTTCATCTCTATTCTTAAGCACTGTAAAGACAGAATCAGAGTTGACTGGATATGTACAATGGTGGTTTTCCTTTGACATCAATCATTTATCTACGTGTTAACTCGGTTAGCCTTTATACAAACTGACGAAGCCTGCAAAGCAGCAGGAGGAACAGAATTGCAATAAATGTTAGTAAAATGGGTTTGTCGCTAAACAGATGCTTATTCTTCCTTTTATAACCCATAGTGTGTGGCGCTGGTTGTATGTGCCTTCTGTCTCGTGTACTTGCAACTATTTCTGATGATCATGTGCTTAAGAGGTGGTGATGTTAAACTGCTCATCATCTTCTCTCTTATTTTCCGCCTGTCTCTCTTTCCCTCAAACTATCCAATAGTTGTGACGACATACTTCAGCGCTCCCCTTTTCATGGCAAAAATACATTGCAGAGAATATTCTTCATGTTGTGAAAAGATTTTTCTTGGAGTATTCTACATTTACCTTCGCTAATACTTCATCTGCTGTGTTAAAGAACACAAACACTTAAATACACTTACTTGTTTCAGATTGTTTTCCCCATTCACTTTGATGTTTCATTTATTAATACATATGTTCTATGTAATTACCAATAATTATAGTTTTCTGCTTTTCATAATGAGACCCTTATTTTGACTTTTGTTGCGATTATACTAACATTTAGTTATACAGATTTGTGTACACTTTTAAAAAGTTACGTATTCTTTGCATAGCGTTAGTAGTTATATTTGGAAGTTTCAGGTAGTATTTGTAGGGTTTTCTGTGGGTAATTGACCCATAAATGCTTATATGTTTGTTATCCCGCCCCTTGTTTTGTCACATAAAACGGGCCTCATTTTTCACAAAATGGCGGGTATTTTCTTTGGTACTTCCAGCGTCACTTCCGGTACTTCCGGTTGACTACTTCCGGTCCATGGGAACCGCTTGAAGACAGCGAGGCAAGAACCGGGCCAATGAAGTAATCACATTACAAATTTCCGTAAATTTTAACAAAAAACTACAAAACTACAAAAAACCTGTCAGTGTGCACGAAATTTGACAAATATGTTTTAATTTGCAGTAATCTCGCAAAGCGCTAAAATTATGCACACGATAGAGATAAGATAGTTAGTTAGTTAGTTAGTTTAGTTAGTCGACAGATCATCCTCATTGCACATCGAACCATTCAGTCCATAAGTGCTCGGATCCCCTCCTCAGCAAATCCCGCAACGTGTAGCGGCTAACGACGCCAGTTCTGTGTTGGTTTATCAATCTTATTTGGCTTCCTGCCTAGTGTTCTTGTTTGGCCACCCCTCTTTTAATTTGTTGCTCTCGCAGTCTGGCCATTGTTGTAGATTCACAGTCATCACTTGGTTCTCGCAAAAGTCTTACTTCTCGTAGAGCATTCAGAATGTCGGCCTGGTCCATGGCGCGTCCGCCCTCCACAGTAGCCTCACCTGCGAGCTTGTCAGCCCGCTCATTTCCTTGTACTCCCGCATGCCCTGGCACGAAGATGAAACTAATCTTTGCCAGCCGAGACCGCTCCAGAGGCAGCAACCATTCTCTTCGGATCGACCCTCCTCTATCCTCTTGATCATGTTCATTGAGTCGCTAAGGAAACAAGCCCTAGTGAATGTCTGTGTCTCGAGCCATGTTATTGCTTTACTTACTGCCATGACTTCCATGGTCAGGCTACTTGTGGTTTCAGTGAAAGCACCAGAGTCCTCCTTCACAATTCTCCCTCCGGCCCGAGCTGTAAAGGCCCATGAGCTTCTCACATGTCGGACGACCGACCCATCTGTGTAGATGACCGCGTCACCGTCTAGCGAATTCTCGAAAATCAACGCTTGTACTTCAGCCTCAACAGCAGCCGGATTTTCTTGTCTGCATTTTCTATCTAGTTGGATGCAAACTGAAAAGGATGTGCAGAAGTCTGTTGGCACTTGCACCCACTCCTCGCCAGGTTCTAAGTCCTCAAGTGAACACACCTGTTGAAGAATGTCTTCGGCTTGACCCATCCACGACCGTCCTCTTTTTAACCTGCTGCCCTTCACCTTCCTAATTTCACTATGCAGTGGATGTTGTGTGTTTGCGTCAATTCTGAGGTAGGCGCGTGCCCTGCAACCTTGTATTCTCTCTTCAATGGTTGGAAAGTCAAGAAGGTAGCGCATCGCCCTGCATGCTGTATCTCTTGTACATCCAAGAATAATGCGCATAGCTTCATTCTGTATCCTTTCCATCCTTTCTATCTGCTTATGGCTGAGAGTCAGGATTGCCATTGCATACTCCAAAACAGACATGACCAGCCCCTCGTACAGAAGACATAGATGGCGCTGCTCACAGTTTGCTGCCGCCATCACCCGCATCGCTGCCAAACCCCGCTTGGCCTTTAGTTATCACCTGGTCTATGTGCACATTATAAGCAAGGCTTCGATCAAACCGTATCCCCAGGTAATTCATTGCCTGCGTTCTTTCCACCGTCTCTGAACACAGCATTACAGTTGGTGTTGGAGTGTTGACAATATGATTATTCAACGAGAACCAAGTCACTGTTGCCTTTGTTGGGTTGACCATTGCCCCAGCTTCATCACACCAAGTACTTATGCGATTGAGTTCGGTTTGTAGTTCCACAGCAACCTCCTCTCTATCCTTACCCTGACGATACACTAAAACATCATCGGCATATGACAATGTCCTGCCAGGTCCAGTGATCTGCTCACTGGTGATTCTCACTGTGTAGGCGTTGAACAGTACCGGAGATAATGGTGATCCCTGTGGTAGGCCAGGATATATTGTTGTTGGTTCCGAAGTCCAACTGCCACATCTAAAAACTACTTTCCGTTGGAAGAGGGCTGCAGCGATCCAACTAAGGAGGAATGGACTTACGTTTAGTTCGAGAAGCTGAAACATTAAAAAATCCAGTGGTACTCTGTTGTATGTGTCCTCAAGATCAATCGCTGCAGCAACGGTTTCAGTGCCTGAGTGGAAACCTTCATAGACATCCTGGGCAAAGACTGCTGCATTGGTCCAGGTTTCTTTTTTTGGACGGTACCCACCCAGGGTAGGTGGGAAAACACCTTGCCTCTCTAGTTGGCTTGATATTTTCCTGGCAATTACCTTCTCCAGCAGCTTGCCTATTGTATTCTGCATGGTTATAATTCGATATCCCTGAATTTTTTTGTGGTCTTTGTCAGGCTTCGGCAAGGGAATCAGATAGCTGTGTAACCATTCCTCCTTGATGCTAGCACTCCCTATACTGTTGTTGTACATGTCTGCTAGTTTCTCTAGCTCATTGTCGGTACACCTATTTATGTCGTCGTATCTTATGCCATCAGGACCTGGAGCACTGTTTTTTGATCGTCGAAGCACAGCCATGATTTCTTTCACTGTCACTGTGTCTTCATCCGAAGTATTCTGGACCTTGCATCTGTCTGAGGTGACCTCCTTGGCCAGATTTTGGCCTCCCATGTCTGTCTGGTTGCTCTGCTCAAGGTAGCGTTCAAAGAGGGCTTTGCCCTTGTCCTCGTCAGTCCTCTGCCAGATGAGGTCAGCACCTTGGAAGTCAGAAATGCTCTTATTCTTGACTACACCACTCATGCTTTTATGTAGTCGCCAGAACAATTTCAGTGACTTGTCTGTGCTTACTCTTTGACACACCTCTGCCCATTTTTCGCTTTTAACAACCTTGACCAGTTTTTTGAAATAGCTTACTTTTGTGTGCATCTCTCTTTCTAAGTGCAAGCAGGGACTAGGATGACCAGCTCTGTTCTTCTTGGCATTTTGCCATCTCCTTACAGCACTACGCTTATCCACCCAAGCCTTCTCCACCTCGAAACTCCACCACGGTGGCTGCTCCCAGCTTTTTTTCCTGCCCTGAAACGTTCTGCGCTTGTCACGTCTTATTTTACTCACCACATCTTGCCCTGTACTGTCATACTGGAGCGTCTTTACCTTTAGCTTGTGCTGCCTGGTTCTGCCTTTCTCCACCAGTATGCTGCAAGGGTGGTGGTCGCTGCCATGGTGTCCTAGGACACCCCATCTACACACTGTAGTGAGTGAAGGTGAAACTAGCGCCAGATCAATAGCACTGTCCTCATCGCCCGGACGGCTTGCTGTCCTGGTGACACAGCCACTGTTGATACAAACCAGGTCGATGGTTTCCAGTGCAGTCTCGAGCTCCTCCCCCTGTGTATTGGAGGAAGTGTTTCCCCATGATCTGCCTTTAGCGTTGAAGTCACCACAGAAAATAACATTTCTCTCGTGGCCTAATATGCCACTTAAGCACTGCCACTTCTGGGCGTCCACACTCGCATTGCGGGCATAACCATTAACCAACACGAATGGTATACTGGAATGAACTCTCAACGCCTGTATTTGTATATCGTCACTGTCCCAACTGGACATGTCTAGCACTGACGCCACCATGCTGTCGCGAACGAGAATCGCGATTCCCAGATGTCGTCTGTTGTAGAAACATTTGAAGCCGGCAATTTGGAGTAGCTGATCGCCCAGTCTCGTCTCCTGGAGTGCTACAATGTCGTTCCTGTACACTAGGGTTTCTAAAATAGAGCCCCGTTGTTTTACACTGGCACAGTTCCAATATAGAATACGGATATTCCTTAGTCCTAGACGGTGACACTTGAGTCTACAACGCCTCAAACCACCACGCTTACCTTGCTTCTTTCTCCCTGCGCGGCTACCACGCCGCTTCGGTATGTTGACTGCTGACCGCTCGAAGAACACACGTTGTTCCGCCATGTTGAAAAAACGTAAACACAAGACTGATAAAACCACACACGCTGCTGAAAATTCACTCAAGGATGGCTTCGCTCGATGCACGAACTCCGTAGCACCCGCGCAGATCTTGAGTAGAAACTCCTGGTTTTACATCCTGGCACACCAATTACACGCAAGAGATGAATAAATCCATCCCGTACGCGAAAAAGTTAACGAACACAAAACAACACGACCGTCCGTCGTCATCTTGAAACCGGCTTTTCTTATAGAGATAAGAGACGTAGTATACAGACATCAATGTTATCACAACACCCAGGTATCTTGTAAACGTAAAAAAGAGGTCTGACGTGACTTTAATGACATGTGCGTGAGTCCATTCCGAGAGTTTGACATAAATTTCACATATATGTGAATGATAGTAGTATGGGGTGTCGCAATCGAGCCGTATTTTGCGTTCACCAAAGGACCCAAAATAATTTATTATATTGAATATGGATCACCAAAACAAGCATTAAGATGCTGAATTTTCAAAACTCATGCGGTAGCATACATAGCTACTTCCCGTTTTGTGTAGTTATAAACGTAAAGCTTTAAGTATTAAAAGAAATATTAAAAATAGTCCATTTTAATTGTAAAGTGAAAAGTAAAGATGGCGGCATGGGTAGGAGGTCTACCGCTAACAATTTCAATGCATATATATATATAGGAGACGATCGTCAGAAGACCTTGGCTTTTTCCAGCTATGTCAATTGTAAAGTAATCGATTATATATTGTAATAGCGTTTATTACTGTCAGTAGTGGATGAGACTTAGACACTGTCATCAGACCAAGGGCGAAGTGGTGGAGACACAAGACTCATCTTTGTGTTGTGTGATGGTGTACATCCAGTCACAGCTGCATGTATCTAGGGAATACACCCGATCACACGGGGATAATGGCAAAGCAGAACACGTGCTCACTGGCTAAAACAGGTCAAATATGCAGCTTCTTCGGGTCGCATGTGTAATAGCTACAACCAGACCACGGACTCACTGACTAAAACCGGTCAAAGATGGCGTCGCATCCGATAACACGTGTGCAAGGGTGTGACATGACGGGTTCAGGTGAATTCACATATGCCTAGAGATATCAGTTATAGCTTCTCGCCTCCCGTCCATATCATCACCGTGGTTACTACTTCCTCGGCTTCGTCGTCCACACCAAGGGACAGGCTCAGATACTTGAGTATTCATCTGCGTTTTCTAATAATCGTTCCGCCTTGTCTGGCTAATTGGAAACTCTGCCATTCTCTACCAACTGCATCAGCTCACACTTGAATACAACGCTACACTCAGACACAGAAGTGACTCGGACACAAGAGTAGGTTTTCCTGTATAATCAACACTCTAGCGTAGACATTATCACAGTCACGTATGCTACAATACACAATATATAACACCGCTACACAATCTATTAAAACGGTAGGCACAATCTTTGTCACACGTCCGCACCGAACGACGTCCCCGGCTTGATGCCCTTGTCACCTTCGCGATCACGTGGGTTCGCTCCGGTGGCAATCTCGGCGTGCCAGTTCATGACCTAAAGTCATGCGTGTCACGTCCTTTCGTGCGTCACTCTTTCCCTATGCCATGAGTTAGACTTCACGACATGGCATTACAATGGCGGCCGAGGCTAAAAATTGGGCACCAATTTTTTTCAAACTCTTGCCTTTGAATACCTGTAACTCTGTGGATATGGTATAACATTTTACCCAATATAATTATAATTTAAGTTATCTGTAGTCTATCCGTAGCACTTGATAAATTCCTGTCATTCTGAAATATAGAAACTCATTGATCATCTTCGTCACAATATCTAATACGTCAAAATATTCATACCTATATCTATCCTTACAGACTTTGATCAAATTCCTATATTACAATATAACCATGAGTGTTCTTTCTAAACTAAAATGACTATTTCAATCGTACTTCAATTGCCTGTTGATCTTAGACCTTTTCATTTTATGATATTTCAAAATCAATATTTTAGTTCAATCCGTCTGTTATGCTGTTCCTTTAACTACTTCCGTGTATTGGTGGTAGGTAGCGTTTATAGTGGTCATATAAGACTGACCATCACTCAGCTTCATCTGCTCATCTTCACCACCAATTTGCTAAGCTACTCGGCCCAGGTCTAGAAGATCAGCTGTTATCGCGTTAACATACACGGCCACCTGTACAACGCAAGCCATCGTTCCCATGGTATACCGACTGATACAGGCCTGCAAGGATTTTCCAAGGGTGATACTAAGTTCCAAGTACCGCCAGCACATCTTTGCTGTTATCGCGTTAACATACTTGACCACCCGCATCTCCAGTCAGTCATCCACTGCAGTCACAGACTTCCACCACCGCCCATGCTTGTACAAAGTCCCAAGTACCGCCAGCATATTAAAATATAAATCCTCTTTGACTCTGTCGTTGTAGACCTAGCGTATAGCAATGAACATAGTTGCAGCTAATAAGCTTGAGAGAATCTTATGTCACTGACCGCTTCCTTCCACTTGACGAACTCATTACGCTTCAACTGCCGTAGCTTCTGTTGTATCTTCCTCCTCTATATAGTACTTTCATCAATTTCGTTAATTATTCCAATAATAAGTATCTTATACATCTAAACAATTTCTTCTTACATTAATCAAAATCAATCCTTTATGCATATATAAGCAACTTATATGTGACTAACTGAACAATGCAAAGACTGCTTAGGGAAGTACAGACACATTTTAATGTATTGATTACAACCGCAACATTTTATGTCTTGTACAGTTCAGAGCTTGACCCCCATAAGTCTTTCCAAATGTCTAAAATAAGATGTGTTGCCTCGGCTGCCAGCATTTATACCATGTCTATCCCAACTTGAATCCACTTATGCTGTGATGGTTCTCTTTTCCTCTTCCCAGAAACGCTTCCATACATAATTGCCTTTTTTTTCAAGATATTCATGTCATGTTGCGTGCACATGATATTTCAGAAATTGCAAGATGTAATTTCACAACAGACTAATTGTATTGATCTTTGACAATGACATGTGTGGTTCCTTTAGACAGATTTTCAGATGAGAATTATGTGAGACCATTATAAGAATGTTTGATACCTGGGCTCGCTGCTCGCTGCGGGAGGGAACGACTGGTCATCTATCCCTTCCTGCGATTATGCGAACACATCACAGACACAGAGCGAGTTCCTGCTTCAGGATTTGTTTGTTTATTTGCTTTTTTAAATTGCATTATTATTATTATTATTATTATTATTATTATTATTATTATTATTGGACCGATTAGGCAGACACCGCCAGAAGTAAAATGAACAGATTATGACTAATGAACAAGAAACTACGTTACTGCGACAAGGCCAAAACTAAGAGGGGTGGATCTCTCGCTGGCGAAGTAGAATGATGATCATGATGATCATGTCGCACTGGATGGGTTTAGTAAAATAAAACGTAAGTAAACGACTCTTTTTCACAGTCTTAAGGTGATGTGGGAACATGGTTCTAGATCCACATTTCCATAAACCACTTAGACTCCTTCCAGACACTGGGTGATTGTTGCGGTCAGTATCCCGCAGCCTGCCTTTTCTTTCCAAAACATTGTCTGGTACCCACTGTAGGCTGGATCGATCTCGGAGTCCAGGTCATTTAAAACAATTGAATCTGCCCCGATGTGGATCGACCTATGGCCATGGAGCAGGAAGGCAATCGTCTAGCCACTACGTTCTCGCGGTTCTATGGTTTAGGGAGTAGAACAACCAGTGAGATATGTGCCGAACTCATAAAGAATACAGGCAACCGATGGTTTAGGGAGTAGCACAATCAGTAAGATAGCTGCAGAACTCATGGAGAATACAGGCAACCGATGATTTGCACCACTGTCTCTGTCAGCCAATGCGCAAATAAGACAAGAGAGTAAGCAAGATATTGTATCCATTTTTATAAGAAAACACCGTTGGAACTACATCGGCCATGTACTCAGAATGGACAACACAAGACTCCCCTATCAAGCCCTCAAATGGTCACAAGTAGGGAAAAGAAAACGGGGAAGACCAAGAGAGACCCAGCGTAGAACCATCATCAGAGAAGGCTCATTCAAAGGCCAAGTGAACATCCTAGATCTACAACAGGTAGCAGCGAACCGCCAGACGAAAGTCATGACTTATTCTCTATGCGCCGACTTAGGCTCAAGAGGAAAGACTAACTAACTCTGTCACCCAGCAAGGAACACATCTGATTATTATCAACAAGATACAGTTTGACTTCGTGTAAAAGGTGACTGATGTCTCCAGTGAAGGCTTGTTAACCTGCTGGAAGAGGTAGTGATGCCCAGTTAGAGCTTTCAAGAAATATTCCCACAGTTCCGCAGATACTTCTTTGGATGCCTCTATTCAACTGCTCAACTGCATCCTTAATAAGGACTGAGAGCTACTGTCAGCATTTCTTGGCTGTTTCTGATTTCTTGGCAAATATACTTTCAGTAATTTGCCCCTGTTTACTAATCTACCTACACTCATTCCATTGTTTAAAAATCAGCGCAAAGCGGTCTGCTTCCTAATTAATCACAGTTGTGTTTCGAACGCTGTATGCGGGATTATGAATTGCGTTCGTAACCCCACCTCCACAGTGCCGGCAATGCATTACAGGTAAGTATTAAAACCCACATTCTTCCAACAGATTAACAGAAATCAACAATAATAAACATTTTAAAAAAGACAGAACAAGTAACATTTATTAATTTATATCTTAGTTTCAAAGCTTTTATTGTATTATCGTATAATATACGCGAGTACAATAAATACGCGAGCACAATAACCTTGAGTACAAAAATGACTTTTCTTTCTATAAGTGTGTCTAAAGCTAGATGTATTTACAAACAACACTGAAAATAAAAAATAACCGGATTCATATGTGTTATGTTAAGAATAATATATGAAGATTATAAATATTTTGGAAAAAAAGAAAACCATTTTGTAAATATTACCAAGCTTTATATTATGCAATAAGTGATTTAAGAAATACACACACAAGCACGCATACAAAAAGCACTCAAAACCACACACACACACACACACACACACACACACACACACACACAATACAGAGAGAGAGAGAGAGAGAGAGAGAGAGAGAGAGAGAGAGAGAGAGAGAGAGAGAGAGAGAGAGAGAGAGAGAGAGATGTTCCACATTATCTCACCATTGGAATCCTACACACAAATCCAATGAAAGGCAACTATTGTAGGTAACTAGAAGCAACTTATATGTGACTAACTGAGCAATGCTAAGACTGCTTAGGGAAGTACAGACGAATGTTAATGTATTGATTACAACAGCAATATTTAATATCTTGTACTGTTCAAAGCTTGGTCCCCCATAAGTCTTTCCAAATGTCTAAAATAAGATGTGTTGCCTCGGCTGCCAGCATTTATACTATGTCTATCCCAACTTGAATCCACATACACAGCTCGCATACATAACTTTTATATTTAGTTTTTCATGTTGTCGTTTGCATTTAGCTTGTGTCGGTTTGTGTTTGTTTCTTCTGTGCTAACGAAGGCTTTAGCTGCAACGTCCAGTTGTTACTTGTGATCGTGTTCTAAAAAAGCTTACCGTCTACTGCTCGTTGAGTTGTGATTGTATTCGAGTAAAACCGACCGTGTAGTGCTCGTTATTTTGTGATTGTATTCTAGTTAACCGACCGTCTACTGCCCGTTATTTTGTGATTGTATTCTAGTTAACCGACCGTCTACTGCTCGTTATTTTGTGATTGTATTCTAGTTAACCGACCGTCCACTACTCGTTGTTTTGTGATTGTATTCTAGTTAACCGACCGTCTACTGCTCGTTATTTTGTGATTGTATTCTAGTTAACCGACCGTCTACTGCCCGTTATTTTGTGATTGTATTCTAGTTAACCGACCGTCTACTGCTCGTTATTTTGTGATTGTATTCTAGTTAACCGACCGTCCACTACTCGTTGTTTTGTGATTGTATTCGAGTAAAACCGACCGTGTAGTGCTCGTTATTTTGTGATTGTATTCTAGTTAACCGACCGTCTACTGCTCGTTATTTTGTGATTGTATTCTAGTTAACCGACCGTCTACTGCCCGTTATTTTGTGATTGTATACTAGTAAAGTCGACCTTGTACTGCTCGTTGTTTTGATAACTCATCCATATCACCCTGCCGAGTGCCGACTGGTCTAAAAAGCTATGGATCTCTCACTATGTACCCACATGACCGAGAGTCTATACGTTTCTCTTTATAATTCTTTTCATCCCGAACAAGGTAAAGTTCAATTTATTGTATTTCAAAGAATGGTCGCTCATTGGATATCTATCACTCAGTACTAAATCAAATTACAACTGTTTTTCGTAGTTTAAATGAACATTACAATAATCAGGATTCAATGCGGTATCCACACTGGGTCTGTTGTAAACAACGCTTGTCGTGTCAGCCGATTGTCGCTTGCCACTTCTCCATTTCCATAAGACAGCAGCGATTATGAGAGTTAGCAAGACAGAGCCAGCCACAGTCCCAGCGACGATTTCGATTCTTAAACTGTAAGTTTCAGGACCGGAACATGGTGCTGTTCAAAAATGAAAAGTTTACAGGTGTGAAACAGAACTAATAATACAATCATTGTGTTAACATGTATACATGGACAATAAGTAATTACGAGTTTATGATGTTGAACGTCGCTATTAGGATGACCGTAGCATACGAAGGTAGAAGAGTTAGAACCTGAAACGAATACAGAAAGGAAGTAAATAAAACTTACGGACTGACAGTCATAATCTAGTCGACATGATGAGACAGCAACTTGCTTTGCTGCTTAACGCGGATTGACAGTCCATTGAAGATGACACCAGTTGTTGTAGAAACAAGATTGATGGTCTTGTACAAAAATTGTTTGGCTCTCGCTCGCTCAAACGCAGTCCATACACAATACTTCTAGTAGTATTGAACTGAATTTTGTATGTGGATTAGCTTTCCTTATTACCAGCTTCCCTCACCACCAGGCGAACCCAATCCGACTTCAGAGGTAATTATAAGTTTCGTTCCCAAGTCAATGACGAGAAGACAACATTTTAGTCTAACTGTCCGGTCTAGGGGTTGAACCCCCTACCTAATCAAGAGCACACATGATGTTTCAGAACACGCGTGCGTATCCATTTGGCCATGCTGAATTCTGACGTGTAAACTGAACACTAATAAAATTAAAACATGTGAGGCAATAGTCAAGTACCCGCTGTATAAACCCCACCTAGGAACAAGTATTACCCGAGATTCCTGATGGCCAGAAGCACCCCCTTCGAAGAATGTTTCGACCTCACTTTCGTCTTCACAATTTCGTGGAAGATGTGTTGCTGCAGAAAGTGACTCTTGTATGGCGTATCGTTCTGCCGTCAGCTAATGTTGCTCCTATCCTAATATCTCCTGTGTTGTGAGACGACTTCCACTCTGCAGCAGTCATGGTTAAGGTGCAACAATCCTATTCCACATTATGGCTAGTACATCGGAACGAGACAGTACAGATGCATTTTTCTATTGGTTTCTGTGTGGGACCCGACCAGACTGAGCGCTGGAAGCAAAGACAGGGGCATTATTACTACGTCATTATTTTTCATAAATCGTTCCGGTTGTTCCATGGCCACCAAGTCTTTCGCGCTATCAAATATGAAATGCAATTTTGCAGGATAATTGAATTTTCCTTCTGCTCTCTGTCCAGATTTGAGCAAGTACATCGGCTCTATCATAATTGTGGTTTTATTCTTCGCCTGTAATCTCGCTGTATCAGCTATGGCTATAATTTCGGATAACATTTTGCAGTGGTGTCTTGTAATTCAGCTTTACTCGAAGGCTAACTCATCCTTGGACAATAAGAACTGAGATTGCTTCTGCTAATACAGGTTACACGTTGCATAGTCGGACCTTCCACATTTGATCAGGTTGACAGCTGATGGTGTCTCCGTAACCCCCCCCCCTCACCCCCACCCCCCAGTCGGCAGTCAAGCCTTTTAGCCAATGTGCTACCACGGCTTCCTCCGTTCGTAATAAAGTCCGTTCGTTCCTCTACAAATTTACGACAAACAATACAATTTACAGGTAACTTGCAGTATACCTTAAATGTTATAAGTGTAATGTTGCACTCGTTGCCTACCACATCAGCTTTCTATTTTACTGACATTGCAATCAGATTTGAGCCTATTAGATCTACGTACAACCTACTTCTGTAGTAATGGTTATGTTAAGATCTGTGCGTTGCAACTTTTACATGTGTTATATATAAATATATATAACCTATTCCTATATAATTATTTCTTTTCTCCTTTGTATATAAGTTATCAGTGAGGGTTTTCGACATTGGGCACACTCAGGTCTGCTAGATTGGATCATGTCACTCTTCCCCGTCTGACCATAACAATATGGACACAAAATCATATTTTGTATTTATTTTGCTCTGGTATACTTCGTATATGCATATAGATCTATCATTAGTATCACGATATACCGGATTTAGATGTAGTCAAGAAAACCCTGGTGGATCTTTCTTTTAAGCGAAAGTTTTCTTGGACTATAGTTGAACGTTCTGTGAATGACGTAGAGGTTGTAACGGACTCTTTCCTAGCAGGTCTTTCTAGAGTGCGGTTCAAGTGTAGATATTCTTTATAATCAAGTTCAAGGTCAAAATTCAGCGCAGGACATACAGACTGGCTGAGATTGGGCCTATGTTGGAAAGGTTTTGTCCACATGTTTTGGGTCCGCCAGACTGCAGCCCGATGCTCCGAGGAAAGTATGCCAAATAAACAATATACGTGCGGTGGTTTGGCTGTTGTACAATAAGACGAACTTACCTGTAACGCTTGTAAAGACAGGTGTGTACACGGGTCCCCAGTTTAGACTGTTGTTGAGGGGGCTCTCAGCTCCACATTTGTAGCTTTGACCTGAAACACGAAACAACATCCTTAATGGTAGTTTGGTTGGTTAATCCTCTCGAACACTGGGTTTTAACACGTCTAATGCACTGGCATTGAGGTTACCTAGACCCTAAACTGGCTTGCATCAGTCGCATTGGGTTAATGTTGCGATGTTTTTTCCTCATCCGATACCAAAGTGCCATTTCCACAGGGTCTATGCTGCCGTGCTCTCATGCTCTTTTATGGTACGCGTGAAATACGTTTAACGCTGTAAAACTGTGGTAATGTAAACCATATAAAGTAACACGAAGTAATGCGGCTTTAAAGAACACAATTACGGTAAATATAGGACTTTGCGGCGACAAGCCTTCATCCCTAACTAACACATACAAAACAGCTAGATGATTAATCCTTTACATGACGCCGCAGTCATCCCCAGCATTTTTCGGTTGTTTGTGATGTCTAGGCAAGCGTACTTTCAGTAGTTTGTTATTGCTTTCCGAACGATTGGCATAATACCAATGTCATGAAAATCAAAGCAAGGCGGATGGCTGCCACATCGCCCACAGCTGTCTTTCGAATGTGCTATGACGGATTACGAATGGCATTCGTAACTCCTTTGTCACAGCGTAGAAAAATGCAAGATATGAACAGGGAGAAGTTTGATGTGTTTGATCTAACCCAAATGTGAATTCTTTTCTTCTACCAGGGGGTTTCCAGTGAAGCTATTGAAAACCTTACATGTTTCTCTCTCTGTGTGTGTGTGTGTGTGTGTGTGTGTGTGTGTGTGTGCGCGCGTGTGTGTGTGTGTGTGTGTGTGTGTGTGTGTGTGTGTGTGTGTGAATATATTCTCAAAAAGTAAAGAAAGCATGTATCATTTATCGATTTAGTCACCACGGCGTTCGATCTAAGTCCTCCAGCGCCGATAAAGTGCTTGGACTCCTGTAGAAGAAAAATTATCTTTGCAACTACTTCGTGTGCCTTACCCAGTAGTGAACAATCTGTCACATAAATCACTCTGTTTTGAAATGTCCTACTCCACTTACAACTTGCTATGCTGACAAGCATACTGGATCTTTATCCGCCGAAGAATTCTTATATGTTTCACCCTTCCCTGATTAAAACATCAACGAATAACAGAACGCCGGTCATCTTTGGTGCACGTCAAAAATGCGGCCGACCATCATTAAACTCTCCTTATGATATCACCGTGTTCGTCTATACCGTGATGTCACGAGCTTAATACTCTTGAGATCCGTAACAATAATATTGTCAGATTACAATACAAAGGCAATGTTTTTGCAATTTCTATCAGACTTGTAAGGTTTTACTTGAAGCCCCATCGTTAGGCAAGCATCCAAAATAGAATACTGTTCTTAACTCTTCCAAGCTAAATATCATCGAGAATACATTATAACTTTAATCCATCAATATTAACTGGACTCTATAACAATATAGTAAAAAGTCGCATACACTGTTCACACACTAATGTATTGATAGAGGTCACATAGTCCCTGGGTTTAATGCGCCTGTGTTTAAACTTCAGGTGCGATGACGGCGGAGTAGCGGTTTCAATCCCTACATTGTTCAGCCGGACTTCAGTGTTGACTCCTGGTTCAGAAAGCAACGGTAAACTAATGAATGAACAATTACCTTGTAAATTAACCTGGGATTCGGGTTGATCGCACGTCCTGCAAAGAGCATGCGCATTATTTGAGAATGTATTGAAGATTATAATGCGAGCACATTAAATATTAATCAAACACAAAGACCGGACGGTGTTCCTTGCAGAGACCATGGAACTCTTCTCAACTCCTCACACCAGAAGTACTCTGCTCGACGTCTTGATTGATACTGCCTGAGATCTGTAACTCACTCACTCATATTTCTTGATTCTCTCGCTTCCGTAGATCTTGGTTGGATGCAATATATATGTCTTAAGAACTCTTGTCCTCATATCGATTGGTATAGATACATTACATACAAATTCTTTATCTTGTGAAATTCTGCGACCCTTGGGCTATTCTGTAGTTAACTTCCATCTTCCATCTGCTGTTATTAAAGTTATTAAAGTACACGAATGTCTATATACATTGACATACATTATTAACAATATAATAGCATCGGGTTGCTATGAAGTGGCATTGTCCATCGTATCTGAATCTGTATATATAAGTACTTGAACTGATTGAAGCGGTCGCTACAACTCGCTACAACCGTCAACACCAAAGAGAAATGTATAGACAGTCAAATGGTAATGTAAAACCGAATACGAACATCGGGGGATAGGCAGTGAAACGGTTAATGCCTCTAGAGTATTTATGCTCGTGGCCACCGTTTGCATTCACATTTTCCTAATGTTGGACAGGTAGTTTATGGCTCCGTCGTCCTGCTACTGAATTGAGTGCGTAGCGCCACACTGTGAGCTGTGAGTTTCGGATGAAATGCTTTTAAATCTGCCCGTGTTTGTGGAGCGTGAATTGCATGTTCAGAGCTATGGTGACTGGCTATGTCCCAGAAGTGACCGGTGTTTGTGCCTTATGCTGAAATGTGTAGCTGCTGGTCTTCTGGTTGACTGCCGCTTCCTTTGATGATGAACTGTGTTTCGTGGAGAACTGTTGTTTTGACACTCTGGAGACGGCATTATGTATAGTGAAATGTTATTTTACATCTGTCCAAGGTGTTGTAGCGTGAACTGCACGCTCGAAAAATGGCGTAGCTCTGGCTAGAAAACATTTAGAAACGGAACATCATCTAGAAATATCTGCATTCATCGCCGCTGTTTGTAACGCAGAAGGAACCGGTTTTTTTGCCTTATTTTCTAATGACTGCCGTTTTCATCGATGATGAACTGTATTTTCTTGGAGGACTTTTGTGTTGGCATTCTGGCAACGGCATTATGCACAGTGAAATGTTATTTACATCTGTTCAAGGTTGTTTTGTTGCGTGAACTACATTTCGGAGGGAAAATGGCGTGGCTGGCTAGAAAACATCTAGAAACGGAACACCAACACCTAGAAACATCGAGACTTTGTAGGTGAACATCTGGTTGGGAAAGTGACTGCCACTTCCATCAAGGATGAATGTTTCGTGGAGGAAATTTGTGGTGACATTCTGGTGGCGGCATTATGCACAGTGTGCCTGAGCGGGCTGATGTTTGTCGAGACTCCTGTCTTTTCTAATTTTCACATGGGGCAGTGAGGAACTCACTTTTATGTGATAGTCACTGCCACAGGAATGGAGCATATTGGGGACGACCCGTTGCTGTGATGTTGGAATGGTGACTGAACTGAACTGAGCTTAACTGAACAATGTTATTGGAACCATGAAGAATTATAGTAACTTTGCCATAAAGTTACATGGCAAGTGTAATTCTGTAGATTGTGGTGCAGCGTGGGTATGACTTGTTAGGGCATTCTCTAGGCTACTGCATGAGTTGATGTAGATATGTTTCTCTCCTGACACCTTTTCTTTCCATACAGTCTCAAGAAAATTCTGATGTGTATCTGGTGACCGTGTCATGAGATGATGATACAGCTGCCAAAAAACCCGTTCTCAGTATAAGATAGTGAAGTTCAGTTTTATTCCAGTGGGCAACCAAACAGTTGAGACTACTGACAATAACGTTGATAACATCTTTCAGGGTGTCAGGTCTTAGTCAGATATGACTGAGCTACCGTATAAAAGTAGACGGTACTACCTGCTTTCTGTTAGCGCCGAACGTTGGGCGGCGCTTACCAAACCCGACACCCCACATTGTGCCAACGGCTTCGGGCGGAAGAGCGCAATTGGGAGGGTACAAGCCTTACCCTGGTGCGAGGAAATGCAAGCTAAGGACAAAATGTCGTGGCAGGGCAGACCAGGCCCTAAGCCTTGGTTGGCAGCTGGTCTAGGAACGAAGCTCCGACAGGCGGACAGTTAGAGCATTGCTTTGCTGATCCGGCATCTTCTACAGCTTGTCTTGTTCCAGATTTAGGGGTGTTACCTTTCCTCTGGAGTGAACTAGGCAGGCCGAGAGAGGGATCATGCTGCATGGGCAACACATGATCTCTATATTTTAGTCCAGGCTTTGTGCTATGGAGAGGCAATAACTCCATCCCTGGTCTTAACTGGTCTCGGAATCAAAGTGAGAGGCAAATGTTACGGGTTATAAGTCCCTGTCAACTGGCGTGTATCAGGATGGTGGTATATACATTCACTCACGCTCAGATGGCGGCCTATACAATGCTCAAAGATTGAAGGCCAAGACCAAAATTTGGAGGGTACTGATCAGAGAGTTGCTTTTTGCAGATGATGCTGCAGTTACGACCCACTCTGAGGAAGAATTGCAATGTCTACTATCTGCATTCTCCAATGCTTGTTCTGAATTTGGTTTAACAATTAGCAAAAAGAAGACACAGATTAGGTCACAAGGTGCACATGGGGTACCATCAATCTTTATTGACGACGCCGAACTAGAGATGGTAGGCCATTTTACATATCTAGGATCAGTGGTAAATAGTAAATTATCCCTAGATCAAGAAATCAACATCCGGATTGGTAAGGCAGCAACAACAATGAACAGGTTAACAAAAAGATTCTGGGAGAACAGGAAGCTTACTGCAAAAACAAAAGTCCTTGTCTATCAAGCCTGTGTCCTTAGTACTCTTCTTTATGGCAGTGAAACCTGGACAACTTACTCACACCAAGAGAAACATTTAAACAGCTTTCGTATGCGGTGTCTGCGAAGAATTCTTGGTATTAAGTGGCAAGACAAAATCACAAATACTGGAGTATTGGAAAGATCAGGTTGTGTGACAATTTATTTCATGCTCAGTCTTCGTAGACTTAGATGGATAGGACATCTTAGGAGGATGGATGATGGTACAATACCAAAGGACATCATTTTTGGTGAATTACAGATGGGTAAGAGATCTCAGGGTCGGCCTCTACTACGATACAAAGATGTGTGTAAGCGGGACATGATTGATACAGGCATAATTCAAATTGGGAGCAAGTCGCCGCTGAATGTGTTGCATGGAGGGCAAACATCAGAAATGGAATAAAGACAAAGGAGCAAATTATTGCAGATAAGTGCACACCGAGCGTTTGAGACGTAAGATGGTGCATGATGGTGGAAATGACCACGTGTTCACATGCACCCACTGTGAACGGACATTTACAGCGCAAATTGGCCTTATCAGTCACATGTGCTACCGCCATAGGTAAAAGTTATTATGCCTTTTTAAAGCACAAACTATCGTCTGTCAAGGCGGCAAGGTGCCAATGGTAACATCTTTCAAAGCGCAAATTGCTTATACAGATCTCAGCTGTCAGCTGTTATATTGACCTGAATGTTCTCTGATTTCTATGCTATTCATATGTGCACAATATAAATGTTCAAAATAAAAGTTTATAAATTGATTTATCACGCTAAATCCTACCTGAAATATTGGTATCGATTACCAAAGTCGAAGAGCCATCAGTAGTGTCATCTATGCCCAGACTTAGATTACCGCTGTGTGTGTACCATCGAGCTTGTCCCGAAGGAAACCCAGGTGACTCTAACACACACCTGCATGTTGCTGTTGATGCAGGTATTATCTTGCCACCAACTACACCAGGCCCAACTGGACAGTGGCTGTAGTCTATGACAGCTACTGAACTACCTGTAGAAAACGCAGTATTTATATAGTCTTCTAAAGGTCACCACAACAGAACTATCAGAATAAATCACATTAACAGATTCAGTGCCAAACAAAATGTAGGCTTGGACCAAACAAAACGGGATGGCGTAAAATGGGAAGTAGATTTGTGTCACAGCTATAACTTAAAAGTTTTAATATGGTAGCAGGCATTTTGTATTATATCATATTAAAGGGGGTTGCATGTGGGAAACTATTACATACAAGCTATTGCAGATACGGAAAGCCACTTAAGACGGTTAATCATCCCATTGCACTTGATCAGTTAAAATACAGAAATAAGAAAGTAGCAACAATATGACCGAGCCATATCTAATCAGCCACTCATCGCCACAGGACCATCACCCTTTCCATATTACCCAGTGTTTTAAACGTAGCCTAATCTGTTGGCTGAGTTTATGCCTAATATTTATGCACTGTTGACTTTCTTATTCTTCTCTTCCTCCATTTACCTCGGCGAAATGGCGTAGGAGAGGTATGGAACTGTTGTGCGCTCTTTCCAGTGCGCTTTGGAGAGTAAGCATGGTGGAATTGATAAGAACACTCGTTCTTAAACATCCGGTGTGTTCATGCCGAGGTAGCTGGTTCAACCCCTTACACCGGTCAGTTGGACTAAAATTTTGACTCCTCGTCCTTAACTCAGGGACGTAAATTACAAGTATCTCTGAAGTGGGAGTTGATTTGCTGATGACGATGGACACTCGTAATAGGGCAAGCGAATCCACATGCACAATCTGCTCAGTATACGAGAAGTAGTAACAAGTGTAAGGACTTCGCTTCAGCTCAAAGCGAGCAAACGCACAAATACAATAAACAAATACACTTTGGAAGTGGGTGTTCATTTCGCCAAGGTTCATCGTGATAACTTTTGTGTGTGTGCATATCCTTTACAGGACATCGCTGTCAACACCAGCATCTTTCAGCTGTATGATGATTATGCTCAGTAGTTTGCCATTGCTTTCTGAGCGGCCGGCTCACATACCCCGTAAGTTACCGATGCGATTCGAACCATTGCTGATTCTCACCGTCATCACGTTACCCTCGAGAGTATAAGAGATTACGGAGAAATGTCATAACATCTCAGCCACGACGCCGGCCTTGATAACTTTAGTTCATCTTTTCAGAGAATATATATATGGAGAGAGAGAGGGGGTGTGTGTGTGTGTGTGTGTATATATATATATATATATATATATATATATATATAGAGAGAGAGAGAGAGAGAGAGAGAGAGAGAGACAGAGACAGAGAGAGGGACAGACAGAGAGCGAGATGGAGAGAGAGAAGAGCAGCCACAATCCAACGACATTATGTAATGCGGGACTACATGTACCTTTTATGATGGTATAATTATATTTAGGATACGATGTGAGCTTCATGCATAAATTAAACGGAACAATGGCATGATTATATTTACTGTAGAAAGATTAACTGATGGACAGATGTGTGGTAGAAATATATTGACCAGATATTCAATAATAGAATAGTCAGTAGAAGAATATAATACTTTCACAACAATGCAAACATACTCAGCTGTAACGTGCACAACAATGCAAATATACTCAGCTGTAATGTGTACAACAATTCAAACATCATCAGCTTTAAAGTGTACAACACTTCAAACATACTCAACAGTAATGTGTACAACAATTCAAACATACTCAGCTTTATGTGTACGCAATTTCAAACAGACTCAGCTGTAATGTGTACAACACTTCAAACATACTCAGCTGTAATGTGTACAACATTTCAAACACACTCAGAAGTAATGTGTACAATAATTCAAACATACTCAGCTGTAATGTGTGCAACAATTCAAACATACTTGGCTGTAATGTGTACAACATTTCAAACATACTCAACAGTAATGTGTACAACAATTCAAACATACTCAGCTGTAATGTGTACACAATTTCAAACATACTCAGCTGTAATGTGTACAACACTTCAAACATACTCAGCTGTAATGTGTACAACATTTCAAACACACTCAGCTGTAATGTGTACAATAATTCAAACATACTCAGCTGTAATGTTTGCAACAATTCAAACATACTCGGCTGTAATGTGTACAACATTTCAAACATACTCCGCTTTAATGTGTACAACAATTCAAACATAGTCAGCTGTAATGTGTACAACAATTCAAACATATTCAGCTGTAATGTGTACACAATTTCAAACATACTCAGCTGTAATGTGTACAACAATTCAAACATACTCAGCTGTAATGTGTACAACAATTCAAACATACTCAGCTGTAATGTGTACACAATTTCAAACATACTCAGCTGTAATGTGTACCACAATTCAAACATACTTAGCAGTAATGTGTACAACAATTCAAACATACTCAGCTGTAATGTGTACAACAATTCAAACATACTCAGCTGTAATGTGTACACAATTTCAAACATACTCAGCTGTAATGTGTACAACAATTCAAACATACTCAGCTGGAATGTGTACAACAATTCAAACATACTCAGCTGTAATGTGTACAACAATTCAAACATACTCAGCTGTAATGTGTACACAATTTCAAACATACTCAGCTGTATTGTGTACACAATTTCAAACATACTGAGCTGTAATGTGTACAACAATTCAAACATGCTTAGCTGTAATATGTACAACAATTCAAACATACTCAGCTGTAATGTGTACACAATTTCAAACATACTCAGCTGTAATGTGTACAACAATTCAAACATACTCAGCTGTAATGTGTACACAATTTCAAACATACTCAGCTGTAATGTGTACAACAATTCAAACATACTTAGCTGTAATGTGTACAACAATTCAAACATACTCAGCTGTAATGTGTACACAATTTCAAACATACTCAGCTGTAATGTGTACAACAATTCAAACATACTTAGCTGTAATGTGTACAACAATTCAAACATACTTAGCTGTAATGTGTAATCCTGGCTGACAGCATCTGGCACGTCGATCCCGGTGCTGTTGGTTAGAGGTGGAAACATTCTGACGTAATATCCGTATTTTAGGGGTTCCAATTTTGCTGTAGATATACGCCATATACATTCTGCGGAATAGCCGTCCAGAGTAACAGTACCAGTTTCCTCATTAGAGCAATGAGTGCTTAGTACTCCCTGCTTCAGAAAATCTACCTGTAGACGAGTCAATATAACTAAATCATCTGTCATTTCTTTTAGGGAGACAATTAGACAAATGCCAGTGTACCAAGAGGTGACCAAAGTCGCCGGCAATGGTTAGGCCATACATTAAAAAACCTAACAAGACAACCCTTAATCTGAAACTCACAAGGTCCATCCATCCATCATGTGCCATGCCGGTAAGCGTGGGCGGTCATGTTTTTGCCATCTCACTCGATCACCAGAGTCGTGGATCAGCTCTGTGTTTCTGTCTCGACCATGCCACGCGGCCAATCCATCCAGGTGTTTGTTTCTAGGTCTTCCCCTTGGTCTGTTCCCTTCGATCTTACCAGCTGTCACCAAGTTCTCCAATTCATTTCTTCTTATAACATGCCCAAAAAATTTTGAATGTCTGCGTCTAATATCTCTAATAAGTTCACGATCTTCATTTGTTTCTTGAAAGACTTGTTCATTGGTCTTTCTGGCTGTCCATGGTATTCTTTGCATTTTCCTCAGAAACCACATTTCTACAGCCATCAGATGTTTTTCAGCTTGACTGCTCATTGTCCAAGCTTCACATCCATATAAAAGTACAAGTTCTATGTAGCACCTCAACACTCTTTTTCTCGTTTCAATTGACATCTTTTTATTGGTCAGTGTGTTTTTCATCTTGCTAAAGGCTACCTTAGACATGGCGATTCTTGTTCTAATCTCTTCAAGGCATCTCCCATCAGATGTTATTACTGTTCCGAGATAATTGTACCTATTCACTTGTTGAAGAATATTCCCATTTACTTGTATATTACATTGTGGTATTTCGTTCTTCCTAGTGACGACCATTATCTGTGTCTTTTTACAATTTAATTCTAACCCTCGTTGTTCACTGTGTGTAACAACCGCATCTACTAAATGTTGCAGGTCCTGTTCATTGTCTGCAATCAAGACTGTATCGTCTGCATATCTAATGTTATTGATGCATCGTCCCCCAATGTTGATTCCTTCCATATCTTCAATATTTCTGAAAATATTTTCACTGTACAGGGAAAACAGATCTGGAGATATTACACATCCCTGTCTCACACCTCTCTTGATAGGCTGATATTGGCCTACTTCATTATCAACTCTTATGGCATCTTGTTGTTTCCAATATATGTTTTTTACAAGTCTAAGGTCTTTTCCATCAATTTTTAGATCTTCAAGCATCCTTATCATGTCGACATGTCTCACTTTATCGAAAGCCTTTGTGTAGTCAATAAAGCAAAGGTGTAGATCTTTGTTTACTTCTATAGATCGTTCAATTACGGTTCTCAGTAAATATACAGCATTTACTGTACCCTTTCCTTCTACAAACCCACATTGTTCTTCTCCTATTTCAGGTTGTATTTTCATCCTAATTCGTTGCATGATAATTCTTAGCAAAATCTTCGTGATGTGACTCATTATACTAATTGTTCGATGTTGATCACATTCCAAGGCTCCTGATTTCTTTGGGATTGCAATAAATACAGAATTACATAATTCATGAGGTATATTTCCAGCATCACATATTGTATTCAGCAGACTGGTAACTTTATCTATTCCATATTCTTCTAAAGCATTAATCATTTCTGTTGTGACACTGTCTGAACCGGGGGTCTTGCCAAATTTCATATGGTTAAGAGCATTCTGAACCTCC
This sequence comes from Cepaea nemoralis, assembly GCA_014155875.1. Lineage (NCBI taxonomy): Eukaryota > Metazoa > Mollusca > Gastropoda > Stylommatophora > Helicidae > Cepaea > Cepaea nemoralis. The sequence continues at coordinate 165,680 of JACEFZ010027516.1, read as the reverse complement.
ATCTTCAAAATTGCTGGTCCTTCATTATTATTGTGTCGTCATCAAGATTTTTCACGTAATCTGACCATACATGTAAGATCTGATCTTTTTCTATTATGACTCTTCCATCTTTTGTCTTTAGGCAGCCAAGCTGATGTACGTGTTCTTTGATTAGTAAGCTCCTGGATTCTTTTGTATATTAATTTCGCATTTTTATTGTTGTGTTGTTTTTCAATTTCTTCGCAGTTTTTCTCAAGCCATGTTTCTTTTGCCTCCCTACATAAGGTTCTGACTTTTCTGTGAGTTTCTTCATATTTAGCAGGATTATTTTTGTTCTGTCTTCTTGTTTCCATTAGATGTAACATTTCATCAGTCATTCATGTCTTACGGCCCACTTTCTTTAATTTTGGAATCGTTTTTTCTGCAGCACAACTGATTGAATTCGTCAGCATTTCCCATTGATCATCTACATATTGAAATATGATCTCTAGATCATACAATAAATCAAATTTGTTCTTTACTTCTATGTTAAAATTATCTTGTATTTCTTTGTCAGTTTTCAATTTGCACAAGTCATATTTACTCCCCCGATGGTGTTTCCACCTTGTCGTGGTGGGGGAGCTTGAGTTTCTCAATGACCCTGAGAGCTATGCCGGCGGTAGCGTAGCTACCAGCAGGGCCTCCCAAGCCGGACAGGTCAAAGGGTAGAGAACAGACAAAGAGAAACACCCTGTTCCTCCAGGTTGGGGGTTGAAGCGTGGGGTTAACATCCCCACCTTTGTAAAAACCTTTCTTTGTTACGAAACAAATACATGAGCCTCGATATCGGACTGACTTATCTGGACAACGACCTTGGAACGTTAAAGGACTCTTGAGATTTGGAACATGGAATGTACGGACACTATATCGAGCTGGAGCGGCCGAAGAACTAACCCGGGAGCTGGTTGAATATCAAATGGATATAACAGCAATTCAAGAAATAAGGTGGCCAGGAGAGGGTACTTTAGAGCAAAATGGAATGATTATAATATATGGAGGAAACACCCAAAAATAAACATGAATTGGAAACAGGATTTGTCATCAAAAAAGAGTTATGGGGGAACGTTTTAAACTTTACTGCTTTTAATGACAGGATTAGTAAATTACGAATAAAAGGTAAATGGAAAAATATAACGATGATTAATGTACATGCACCTACTGAAGAGAAAGAAGATGATATTAAAGAAGACTTTTATAATGATCTGGAAGATGTCATAGAAGAAATTCAAAAACAGGACATCCTGATTGTGCTGGGAGAATTCAATGCAAAAATAGGTAGAGATCAAACTAATAAAAAAGTCGCCGGTATGGAAAGCCTACATACAACTTCAAATGATAATGGATGGAGAGTCATCAACCTGGCAGAAGCCAAAGGACTGCAGATTAGCAGTACCAGACTACAAAGAAAGGATATACACAAACAAACTTGGAAATCATGTGACAAGAGAACCTATAATCAAATAGATCACATTTTAATTAACAACAGAAATGCATCAAACATACAGCAAGTCAGAAGTTATAGAGGAGCTGAGTGCCACAATGACCACTTCCTCGTTGGAGCAAAATTTAAAATAAAACTTAAGAGAGCTTTCTATACTAAATTACAAAGATTACACCCAACATATAACAGAGAAAAACTACAAGACATTACAGTCAAGGAGAAATTTACAGATGAAATAAAATGTCAACTTGAAACTTTGCAAAACCCTTTGGAGGAAAGCGTTGACCAGACTTGGTTGAACATCAAGAATACAATTCAATCTACCGCAGAAGAATGTCTCGGTGTGTTAACCACGCATAGAAAAAACAGATGGTTCAATCAAAAATGAGAAGAAGCAGTCATTAGGAAGAAGAATGCCAGACATGTATGGTTAAATGACATCAATAACATCCAAAAGGAAGAGCATTATAGAAATGAATGTAAAGAGGCTACAAAAATAGTCAGACAGCAGAAGCGAGAATATATGAGTAGTATAATCAAAGATATGGAAACTAATCACCAGAAAAATGAATCCAGACAATTTTTTACTGAAGTCAATGAAACGAGGGCACCAACAAAACACATATGGTTTAAAAGACAAAAATGGGAATATGATAAATACCAATGAGGAAATGTGCAACACATGGAAAGAATATTTTATTGAATTACTAAATTGTGAAGCTCCAAGTAACATTTTCCCACAGGAAGAGGTTCTAACATGCGAACCACAAATTGAAGAACCTACATTTGAAGAAATCCTATATGTAATCACACGACTTAAAAACAATAAGGCAACTGGGACTGATGGAATTGCTGCTGAATTTATAAAGGCAGGTGGCCATGCATTACATCTAAAGCTATACGAAATAATAATAAAAGTCTGGAGGACAGAAGAATTACCCCATGACTGAAAAGAATCATTATTGATACCTATCTTTAAGAAAGGAGACAAGTTCCAATGTGGAAATTATAGAGGAATATCACTACTGTCCACAAGCTATAAGATACTATCCGCAGTATTACTAAATAGACTAAAACCATATTCAGAAGACATATTAGGTGACTACCAGGCGGGTTTTAGACAAAACAGATCAACAATAGATCAGATATTTATCTTACGACAAATAGCCGAGAAACATTGGGAATATAAAAGAGATCTCCATAACATTTTTGTGGACTTTAAAAAGGCTTATGATAGTGTCCATAGGAATAGTCTATGGAATGCTATGCAGGAATTTGGAATACCAAGGAAGTTAATCAACATGACCAGACTATGCATGGAAGATACTTATAATATAGTAACATATAAAGGCAGGAAATCATACCCCTTCCAAATAACATCTGGCTTGAAACAGGGTGATGCACTATCGCCGCTACTCTTCAATCTGGCTCTAGAGAAAGTTGTAAGGAAGGTAAAGGAGGAATGTGATATTGGAGGAACATCCAAGCTGCTTGGTTATGCAGATGATATAGATATTATAGGGCAAAGTGAACAAAAGACATTGGAAATATTGACTCACTTAAAGGAAAAAGCCCAACAGATGGGGCTGGTTATCAACCAAGATAAGACAGAATATATGGTAATTTCAAGAGACGGAATGGCTAAAAACTCTGGCCACATACAAATAGATAATATGACCATTAAAAGAACGGAAACATACAAATACCTGGGTACAATCTTCAACTGCTCCAACATCATAAGGGAAGAAATACAAACTAGAATCAACTCTGGAAATAAGATATACTATGCACTACAACATCTACTAAAATCAAAGGCGCTATCTCGTAACACCAGAATCACAATATACAAAACACTGATCAGACCAGTTGTGCTGTATGGCTCTGAAACCTGGAGTACAACGAAAGGAGACGAAGCCTTGTTACAAACCTTTGAGAACAAAATTTTAAGACGCATCTTTGGACCCATTAGGGATACACAAAGTGGAGAGTGGAAAAGAAGAAGTAACAAAGACATTTATGATCTGTTTAAGTCCCCGCTAATCACTGGTATCATGAAGGCTAATAGACTACAATGGCTGGGGCATATAGAAAGAATGGAAGATAATAGGGAAACAAAACTCGCTTACACTCAGGAAATAAATGACCATAGACCCCGAGGTAGACCAAGAAGGCGGTGGAGAGATAATACATGTACAGACCTACAAGCACTTGGAATCAACGACTGGCAAGAGAAGGTCCACCAGAGAGACGAATGGAGACAGATTGTATTTGCAGCAAAGAACCTCAATGGCTCGGAACGCTGAAGAAGAAGAAGAACAAGTCATATTTAGGGTTTCCTGCTATATACTTGACTTTCTTTAACTTTACCCTCAATGTGCCTGTAATTAATCTGTGATCACTGTAACAGTCTGCATTTGGAACTGTTTTTACGACTGTTAACGCATTTCGAAACCTTCTGTTAATCAGGATGTAATCTTTCTGGTTTTTAATCCTGCTGTCTGAACTCCTCCATGTCCATAATCTTCTAGGATGATGTTTATACCAGGTGTTTCCTACAACCATTTCTTGTTCTTTTGACCATTCTACAAGTCTGTATCCTCTTTCATTTCTTTCTCCCAAACCATGGTTGCCTATACTGCATCCATCGCCTTGCTTTCCTATTTTTGCGTTGAAATCACCCATTATGATATTTATTTCAGATTTTTTGCAGTTCTTCAAAGCAGACTCCATGTCGTTATAAAATTCCTCTATACTTTCTTCACTGCATTCACTTGTTGGGGCATATACTTGAATGATATTTATTTTAAAAGGTCTTCCGTTTAATTTTACTAATAGAACTCTGTCTGACACAGCTCGATATCCTTTGACAGAATTTGATGTTTGTTTATCTAATATAATGGCTACACCTCTTTGGTGTTCCCACAAGGTAAAAGAAATATACGAAGACCTAAAAATAAAAAACAACTCATGAAAAAGAGAAGTAGAAATACAATGAACACTACGGGAAAGACATGGACAGGTCTGCATGAGATAGCTAATAATAGATGGGGTTGAAGTGATTGGTTTAGGATCTATAACTAAATAGGCGATAGAATGCAAAAGATGACGAAAGAAGACATGTATGAAAGCCTAAATCTTGTCTGGGGCAGTTCTGTGATGTGAGAGGACACACATTCTGTAGGCCTTGGTGCTCGGAGGAATAAGATGCTTATCTAACCTTCACTTAACAGGCGACAAGTCCAGGCATCGAACCCTCTCCTACCAGTGGTCATGACATTATCAGCGCTGCTTTCTATCAACTTCGCTAACGCTCCCGCTCAGCACATTTATGACAACATATATAACAAAATACATCCATAAGTATGTCTCATGTTTCCTAATTTCAACGCATTATGTAGTTTGCTGACAAACATAATTATCATCAAGGCCTTAATGGTGCGTTCACATAGACATCTTGCTGCACACCCCATGATGTTGTCTCCCTACCTGACAAAGTTTTCCCGTTGCACACTTCCTTCAATTTCCATCAACCCCACCATGTAACACAGCCTGTCTCTTATTGTCCGATATGTCTGACCTTGAACTCAATAAGTCGTGTTTTGTTCAGTCTCATCTGTTGGCATGTTAAAGATGGTTGTTTGTCCGTTAAAGAACCTCGCAATCAAACCCAGGTATTATATTGTGTATACTCACCCCTCTTATATTGAGAATTGCGCTAACGGAAGGAAACACGTTAGTTGCATTACATCTGAACTGTAGGTTCTCTTTGGTGTAGTCCAGTTCAACAGGATGGCAGGCTGGATTACTTGGCCGGGCTGTAAGTATAAGTTTCAATATAGTATGTGTGAAGATATAATGTCGATTCACGGATTTGAATGTTTATTTCAAACATGCAAGCCGGTCTAATTGTAATAGCAATATTAGGAATTGAAGATAAACTGACGGAAGTGCATAGTTTCGATGCAATAAAAAATACACAGACAAAATCACACACACAAATAAAACAAAACATTAAATGCAACCTAGAATGTATTCGAATGGTCTGCCCATATTCACACCAATCCTATGCAACTAATTTCAAACTTAAACTTTATCCAAATCACAATTTCGCAAAATCAACACCTGCGAGATGAGATGCCTGAGGAGATCTGTCAACGTAGCAATCCGAGACCGTGTAAGAAATGCTGTTATCAGATCAGACAGTGGGATCAACACCTTGTGCTACAGTTATTGAAAGACTAGAAGATCAAGTGGTTTGGCCATGTCGTTAGAATGCAACACCATCAACTACCATCACTGGCCTTACATCAAAGATCATCTGCGACAAGACTAAGAGGACGTCCAAGAAGAAAATGGATTGACGACATCAAAGACAGTGTACAACCACACGAAATGACACTATCCAATGCCGCCCACCGGGCGCTGAAGCGCAAATTATTCCTATCCACGACGTTTGATGGCAGAAGTGGAAGATGATGATGATGATGATGATGATGATGATGATGATGATGATGATGATGATGATGATGATGATGATGATGATGATGATGATGATGATGATGACAGAATGCACATTGTTAAGGGCTCACGTATTCTAGTTCGCAATATAAAGAGACACGAATGCCATTTCTCTTCATTGTAGCCTTTTCCCGCCAGACAATCCAAAACAAACTGTGAAAGTGGTTCGTCCCACCTTCCTTGAGGCCGGATCTACACCAGAGACATATTTGTGTGGAACGTGAATCCTATCATTTCTGACGATTGAAGCCGACCACTGCCTTCCTTAACAAGCATGTTAATGGCTGTCATTCATCCTTGTTCCAGAGATAACATTGTTAATGATAATGTAATTGCTAGATTTATTATATAATACGAATTGATATAGTCCTAGCAAGTATCTTAGCTTCTCATTATGCTTCTATAATGCTTCTATACATCTTGAGTTCTCCAACAAGTTGCTGACAGCATTGAGTGTCACGATGCTAGGTTGTCCCGGATATTCTCTAGCTGTCTTTATACTCGTATATCACGCATTCCACGAATCCTCCCAGCTGCCACATTATGTTCCAGGCTTTATCTGCCTAATAGTCTCGTAAAAATTATGATTGCATCTTTACTTTTATGTTTGTGTCTTTGTGCCTTAGCCCTCTTTTAAGATATTTATACATTTCATTTTGGCTGTCCAGAATTTGCAGCATTATTATGTAAAACTAAATAAATATATGGGACCTTCAGGGATTTTGTTCTTGCTTCGTGTTTACTGGCATTCACAACTTTTGGTTAAAACTGGCACTATTAACATATGAGAATTATTGTCTACCCTTCAGTGATTAATTAATTGCATTACGATATTCTTCCTTTTATAAAATTCATGTTTTGTTGCGTGTCCCATTCTTTATGTCTGTCATATAACCTCCAATAATCAATGTGATAGATACCTACATTTTTGTACTTGCCCAACATTAATTGTACAACCCTACTGTCTCAATCCAATATTGCTACCGACGAATGTCAGACCCTCGCATCCATTAATACAGGGATACATACCTAATCTCTTAAGTGCATACATACACGCACACATACAAACATGCACACACAAACACAGACACAGATACACACACGTAAACGCACGGGTACATAGTACAGAGAGTCAGGCAGACAATCAGACAGATAGAACTACGATAAACAGACAAGATGAGACATGTATCATCAATGAAAGCTAATGTAACATCATCAAAACTCACCATAAACTTCCTAAATGTCTCACCTCGTCGCCGTATCTCTTGAGACACCGGAACTCTGTTTCATTAATCCTAACACTGGTGATAAGGAGGTCGGATATGAAACTTTGCCCACTGATCTTAACCTCACCACGATACTGATGTGGCATATAGCTGACACAGACGTTGATGCCGAAGGTACAACTAATTATATTGATAAAATCATTCCCAGCTCGCATTTGCCACGTACCGTTTTTGTACGAATGTTTATAACCACACCGGATAGTTAGTTTACTTCCCTTTTCCACCAGATACGCACCTGCAAATGATCCAATGTTTAAAGTGTCAAATGTACAATGTACAAGACATGATAGACAATGACTCGCATAACACAATGCTAAGTAATCATTGACAGGGTTGGTCAAGTTTGTTTGCATGTTTTCTTAATGACTAAGTTCTGTGGTGTGTTCGTCAAAAACGGTAGATCCTGTGTCTGCTGCCATTAGTCTTGGGTTTAATCTCCCCCAAGGAGACACATCCGTCCAGAAATCATTGAGACCATAAGTAAATGCAGTGGCAATTCTCAGAATGATTGTTACACCTATCTAATTTCCAATAGAACTCATCATTATGTAATGGAAATATGCTATCAGTCTGCAGCATTCACTATGGTAGTTAGGAGTCAATGGCCGGCATGCCAGACAGTAACCGGTCGGGAATTGATTTAGAAGCAGTCAATCATTGGTTAGTCACTTGGACAAAGTAGACATGCAAATACCCTTCTTAAGATACTAAATCATGAACAGACATCGGAAATAGTTTCGTTTGCCGTCTTTTCTGACATTTGTTATTATCATTACAATTGTGTCGCTTATATAATTATTTATTGTCCACTTGCTTAAGCTTTATGTGCGCATTTTTTTCTATGGGTTCCTTTGCCTTATTATTATTCATTACCACTAAACAACATATAATATATGCACACAAAAAAAAGAAGAAATGGATGGCAGAGAAAATACTACAAGAAATGATCACAGCCTATTCAGTAGTGAGATAGGGATGTGTACGCTTTCCCGTGCTATTTAATATCCACATAAACAGCATATCCAAAGAAGCAAGCTCTAAATGAATAAATTAAGAATATTTCAAACCCGTTACTTCAGATGAAACAACAGATTCACCCGCAATAAACGAGCTGTTGTTTGCAGACGATCAATGCCTGTTTTACAGCGACGAGGACAGACTGCATAATTATATTAATAAGCTGAGTTTAGTATGCAGCTGATACAATATGCATCTAAATACAGCCAAAACTAAATTAATGCAAATTAGCAAATTTCCAGGTCCACCAAGTATACTGATAAATAGCACATCTCTGAAATATTTTAAAGAATTCAGTTATCTTGGAAGTATGACTAGAGACTATGACAAAATAAACAAAGAAATTGAAACCAGATGTCAAAGAGCAAGTGCGCGTATACATCAACTATCAACCATAATGAAAAATCCATACATAGCCCATCTCCATAACACTGACATATAATATGTAGCATATTCACAGCAACCCTCTGATACCAGTGTCAAAAGTGGACATTATCCAAATCACACTTACAAAAACATAAACAACTATGAGATTAAATGCCTGAGGAGAGCTGCCAACTTAATTATCCGAGATCGAATAAGAAATACTGTTATCAGACAGACAGTTGATTCAGCACCTTGTGTCACATATTCTGAAAGGCAGAAGATCAAATGGTGTTGGCCGTCTACATAGAATGCAACACCATCAACTACCAGCATCAAAGAAGTTCTGCTAAGCGAGCAGGAGCACTCCCTCGAAGAAAATGGATTAACTGCATCAAAGACATTGTGCATTCACAAGGAATGACCCATTGGGACTCGGGAGATAACTATTCCTCCCCACGACGCCTGACACATTACATTACATTGGCACCTTGCAGTCTTGACAGACGATAGTTTGTGCTTTAAAAAGGCATAATAACTTTTACCTATGGCGGTAGCGAATGTGACTGGTAAGGCCAATTCGCGCTGTAAATGTTCGTTCACAGTGGTTGCATGTGAACACGTGGTCATTTCCACCATCATGCACCATCATACGTCTCACACGCTCGGTGTGTGACTTATCTGCAATAATGTTCTCCTTTGTCTTTATTCCATTTCTGATGTTTGCCCTCCATGCAACACGTTCAGCGGCGACTTGCTCCCAATGTGCATTATCAATGCCTGTATCAATCATGTCCCGCTTACACACATCTTTGTATCGTAGTAGAGGCCGACCCTGAGATCTCTTACCCATCTGTAATTCACCAAAAAAGATGTCCTTTGGTATTCTACCATCATCCATCCTCCTAAAATGTCCTATCCATCTAAGTCTACGAAGACTGAGCATGGAATAAACCGTCACACAACCTGATCTTTCCAATACTTCAGTATTTGTGATTTTGTCTTGCCACTTAATACCAAGATTTCTTCGCAGACACCGCATATGAAAGCTGTTTAAACGTTTCTCTTGGTGTGAGTAAGTTGTCCAGATTTCACTGCCATAAAGAAGAGTACTAAGGACACAGGCTTGATAGACAAGGACTTTTGTTTTGGCAGTGAGCTTCCTAATCTCCCAGACTCTTTTTCTTAACCTGTTCATTGTTGTTGCTGCCTTACCAATACGGATGTTGATTTCCTGATCTAGGGATAATTTGCTATTTACCACTGATCCTAGATATGTAAAATGGTCTACCATTTCTAGTTCGGCGTCGTCAATAAAGATTGATGGTACCCCATGTGCACCTTGTGACATAATCTGTGTCTTCTTTTTGCTAATTGTTAAACCAAATTCAGAACAAGCATTGGAGAATGCAGATAGTAGACATTGCAATTCTTCCTCAGAGTGGGTCGTAACTGCAGCATCATCTGCAAAAAGCAACTCTCTGATCAGTACCCTCCTAATTTTGGTCTTGGCCTTCAATCTCTGAGCATTGTAGAGGCCGCCATCTGAGCGTGAGTGAATGTATATACCACCATCCTGACCCCGAAAGGCATATTTCAGTAGAAGTGAAAAGTATATTCCAAAGAGGGTGGGAGCTAGTACACAACCTTGCTTAACTCCACTCTTGATTTCAAACTCTTCAGAAGTTGCACCATGAAACTTGATTATACCCTTCATGCCTGTGTGGAACGATTCCACAAAGGACAGAAGAATTGGTGGGCAGAACTAATCCACAACAAAGACGACTAGCAATGTGGGCAGAATACTTTCAAGAATTAATTAACCCCACACATAACATAGTTTGTGCCTAAATGCCATGGACAATAAGAACCAAATTCCATACCTGCAGAAGTCAAAGTAGTTATACAGAAAAGTCCTAAAAACAAATCGCCAGGTCCAGATGGAATAACCACAAAAGCTATTCAGGCCTGTCGGAAAACAGGAGTTAAATGGCTACCAAGACGTTTTAATATAGCATGGGAAGAAAGAAAAGTTCCAGATGATTGGCAACAGCCAATATTAGTACCAATATGGAAAAATAAAGGCAATATGAGAGAGTGCGAAACATACAGAGGTATATCACTCCTGAGCCATATAGGGAAAATGTATGCAAAACTATTGAAACAAAGCTGAACAACAGTTAAGCAAAGTTCAATTCGGGTTTTGGAAAGGTAAAATTTGCACTGATGCACTATTTACACTTAGACAAATATGTGAAAAAACTGTCGATTATAGTGACCAGCAGAATATTGTGTTTGTAGATCAGGAAAAGGCTTTCGATAGAGTAACCAGATAGAAATTATGGACCATCCTTGAAGGCTATGGGATACAAGGGCAATTGCTAGAAAACATCATAGCCATGTACCACTCGAGCCGAAGTGCAGTAAGAACACAAGAAGGTATATCGGATATGTTCTCAGTCAATACAGGAGTGAGACAGAGATGTGTGCTCTCTCCTCTGCTATTCCATATCTGCATGGACAGAATATCCAAAGAAGCAAGTCTTGACAGAACAGATTCAGAAAATTTAGAACTCTTTACTCCAGATGAAACAACTGATCCACAGGAATAAATGAACTTCTATTTGCAGACGATCAGTGCCTGGTTTACAGCGACTGAGGGCAGACTACAAAATCATATTAATAATCTGAGTTCAACCTGCAGCAGATACAATATGAGTATAAACACAGCCAAAACCGAAGTAATGCAAGTTAGCAGATCTCCGGGCCCACTAAGTATACAGATAAATAACACAAATCTGAAACAAGTTAAAGAATTTAAATATCTCGGAAGTATGATCACAGAAGATGGCAGATTGGGCAAAGAAATCGAAATCAGATGTCAAAAAACTAGTGCACTTACATATCAACTATCAGTTTAAAAGAAACATCCAAATATACCCATGTCCGCTAAACGACAGATAATAAACAGCATATTCACACCAACCCTATGCTACCAATCTCAAACTTAGACTTATGAAAATCACACTTTCGCAAAATCAACACCTGCGAGATGAGATGCCTGAGGAGAGCTGCCAGCTTAACAATCCGAGATCGAGTAAGAAATGTTACTATCAGACAGACTGTGGGATCAACACCTTGTGCCACATTTATTGAAAGATCAAGTGGTTTGGACATGTCGTTAGAATACACCACCAACAACTACCATCACTGGCCTTACATTAAAGATCATCTGCGACGAGACAAAGAAGATGTCCAAGAAGAAAATGGATTGACGACATCAAAGACATTGTACAATCACACGGAATGACACTATCCTGTGCCGCTCACCGGGTGCTGGAGCGCAAATTATTCCTCCCCACGACGCTTGACGGCAGAAGTGGAAGATGATGATGCTGATGATGATGATGATGATGATGATGATGATGATGATGATGATGATGATGATGATGATGATGATGATGATGATGATGATGATGTTAGATCTAACTTAATATCATTAGGGGTTTTCTTTGTAGTTTTATGTCCCAACCTCATCTTTCCTATAACTAGCACACGGCCGCTGTGTCCATCTGCTCCTGGTCTTGTTTTTGTTTCTGCTAAACTGCTTCTGAATATCTTTGGAATCAGTATGTAGTCAATTTGAATGCGAATATTATCACACGGAGCTTCCATGTATAATCGTCGATGATGGTGTTTGAACTATGTTTTACCTATTATCATTTCAAGATATTCTGGCCAAGCTATTAATCTGTCACATCTCTCATTTCTATCATGTAAGCCATAGCAACCCGTCACGTCACTCACCTTTTTACGCCTTGACGTGGTTGGGTGTATAGTGGTAAAATCATGTTTCGACCAACAGCATACGAACGGCGATGTGATTAATATCATGCACCCAGTGTTATGAAACATGGTGTATTCAAAAGCCATTGTGGGTGTACAAATATAATCATGTCTCTGGTAGTGATAAATTGGGAACACATCCTTGGCATTCAAGAGCATTAAGCACTATACCACCGTGGCGGTCATTCAGTCTAAAACACTTCAGTCTACCTGTTTAACATTGATGAATTGCTCTTTTTGTGATCTGGTGTGTAATGCTATAATGAGTGTGTCTACTGTCTCACAGATTTATAGCCGTCTGGGCTCTTTCTGAATTCACTCGCTTAAGTCATTGAGTGTATCTAATGGATACCTTTCTGTTATTCTGGCTCCTGCAGTCAGCTAGTCAGCTGGTTACTTAACCTCAACACCCACACGCCGTCTCCGTAGTAAAGGGTAGATCATTTGTCTATTGACCTACATCAAAGCTATCTCCCATCATAGGTAAACTGTGACAGGAATTACTTTTATTAAACAATTTTACGGTTTTCAGCACCATCTCCCACCAATAACACCTTTTCCTGAATTTACTGAATCTCTCTCTCTCTCTCTCTCTCTCTCTCTCTCTCTCTCTCTCTCTCTCTCTCTCTCTCTCTCTCTCTCTCTCTTCTCTCCTCTCTCTCTCTCTCTCTCTCTCTCTCTCTCTCTCTCTCTCTCACACTAGGAAAAAAACGAAAATTCAACTTCGTTCAACCTACCTCTACAGCCTCGGTTATAACTGAGTTCAGTTGCTTTTTCAGAATGTAATTATCCTTTACTTGTTCTCTGTCGAGCTACTCCTAAACATGACTGGTTGTATGTTTCGATCTGTGCACTTCGAATTCAGTTGAGAACATGACTAAGCTGAAACATCTAGCGCTACCATACCGCCGCTGTTGCCAAGGCAACACGTTAATTGCATGTCCTATTACTGGATGTACCAATCAACCCCAGCAGTTTAGGGTGTTTGTAATTTTCTAGCAATTTTACTTTCAGTAGTTTGCCATTGTGTGGGGTTCTCCTGTCATTGTGCAAATCAACACAAAAAGGTCTTCTTCCAAATTACAGGAGGTTGCCTTAGAACCCGGTATGTCGGGAATGTGAAAGTGCGTTCTTTACACCCAGGTCACAGAGGCCACGATTGGCAGAAATATGTCAAAAATAAGTCAGCCTTTCAAGGAGGCAATGGAACAAATGGTGCTCTGCATAATTTCTCATGGTGGGTGCTCTGCCTCGAATAAGCTCTTTGTCAACGTCAATACCGAACTGCATCCTGGATGTCTCCATAAGTGTCTTTACCTGTCTTTACCCAAGTATGCTTCCCGTTTCATCTTGTCCGTTGTCATGGGCATACTGGTATTTCTATATATAGTTCCCATCGTGGTAGGCTGGTCTTTTCTAAGCAAGTGATTGTTAGTAATGATTCTCCAACATACAATGTCCAATTTTGTTGATGTTGCATTCATACAGACTAAAAAGATTAAGATTAGTAGCAAACTTAGAATACTTAATTGTAACTTGACATCAGTACTATTGTATGGATATAAATATTAAGAACGACGAATATGTTTACTAATAAATTAGAAAAATGCATTAACTGATACTTGTGCAGAATAGGACTAAAATGGTATAACAAAATAACTGATGCGGCAGTTAAGGAGAAAACTATAGAAATTCCACCACAGAGATAAGGTACTCGATAGGACACACATTGAGAAAACCTGATAATATTGTGCAGAGCAAAGTGCTTTCTCTAGAACGCTCATCTCTTCGCATCATGCTCCTTTTGTACCTTGTGGTGTCGAGGTGAAGTATAAACAGTGGGGGAGTGCCCGATTATGGGCTTCATGTATCGATATTCCCATGGACTCTGCTATTCCTACTCTCCGTTTACATGGTCGGCCTCTTCCGCTGCTTCCATCGGATGTATACATCATTGTTCGTTGTGATATACTGTTAGTTGCTTTCACTAGAACACGCGGGGCAAACAAAACATGATGAGAACTATAAACACAGGCAAGTATTGGAGACACTAAAGAATAATTTGATACCTGGGTGGAACTGTGGGAGAAAGTAATTAGGTTGGCTTGGCATGAGTTGCGGGAGTAGACTTCCAGGAGAAATGTAGGGCATCAGAAGAAGGAGAGAGTAAAGGTGCCAGTCGAAGTCTAGACTATGTCACAAAGATTTGAAACCATTCACAATAAAACTGGAAGTAAAATTAATTACTGATGCGAAAACTGATTAATGTCTAATGAGTAAGAGTAGCATACTTTACCCTGAGGTACAGGAGGATATACTATTTGTAAATTAGACATGTGCAGTTACAAATGATACTTACACTGGCTGGTAGTGAGTAACACAAACAGAGGCCAGAGTCTGCACCAAATTGAGAAATACGCCATATTTTACAGAACTGATTATCAGGTAGCACGCAATATCGAAGATGTAAATAGTAGACTTAACTGTGTATCAGAGAGATAATATATAATTTACATGAGCAGAAGTAAGTTCTTGAATTTGAATTCCCAGCATTGCTTCCTTGCTACTGTAAATCGTGAATCACTTCCCGCTAGATGTTACTGCCTGTTTCATTTCTTGTTATAGAAGAGATACAATACTTGATGGAAGTGGCACGTCCATGCTTAGCTAATACAATTGTGTCTGTGTTTTTAATGTGTATATGTACTTTATACAGTTATATTGTATAAAACAACCATTTTATCTTCAGCCAATTGTTTCTATGCTTGCTGCGTTGAGCCAAGAACCAACGTCACAACACTTAGGACATTCCCACATGCTCTCTGTTCTTCAACAACCAGTGAAGAGTCAAAGTACTAATGGTACCAATTGCAATTTGAATATATGTCCGTCTGAACTTCCCTTTGTGTGCTGAGTGTCATCTAGATCATCTGGTCACTCAGTGTATGTTTGCTATATTATGTGAGGATATTGATTTAGAAAACTCGTTTAAAATTGTCCGGCCAGGTTTTTCTAGCATAGATCTATCTTTATAACTGCCTATAAATATTACTCATGAAATATAATGTGCTTGTTTCTCCCAGCCTTGACAATCCACATTAGAGATTTACATTTTTGTAATCGTTTATTGACTGGTTGTGAATCTTCTAGAAACACGTGAATGTCAACTCATAAATCTGGAGCATTGTCGTGCATGCTGGCTAGGCCTTTAATAGGACTTGCACTTATCGGAACGATGTTGTTGTAGAGATTTCTGTCTCGACCTCTTATTGCACTGCCATCTACACGAGGACTGTGTTGTGAAGCTCTGTTTCCCCTCCTTAAGCCAACAATAGCAGTCATGTGCAAAACCGGTACGGGAAATTCTCGTCTGTGGAGAGACATATTTAGATGAAACCATATCATAATTCCGCAAGATTGATAATAATCCTTTCTTGAATGTCGGTGTTTCAGCCTCGAATTCAATATACAGAAAAAAAAGCTAAGCCATGGCGATAGTGGGGTGCTCCCGTGTGTTACTCTAGTCCCTTGAGGTAAGCTAATAATTTTAACATTGCGGCTGCCTATGAATGTTGTAGCAAGAGACAAAGGAGGGTTGGTGTGTTACTGACTATCCCATCCCATAGACGCCTGTAGCCTCATCATTCAACCAACCATGGCCTATTCTAAATATAAGGAAACATGAATATCTCAACCAACTAGAAGAAATCAGATGATTCTTGAAGAAGTTTGTACGAGGGGGGAGCCGCAGTGTCTGGATCGCGGATTTACCCCCTTTCACATAGAAACATCTCCAGAATTTTCATCGAGACTGGTAGAACAATGCATGAATTAGGGAAGATAGCTCTGGTTGTAGAGGAAATGAATGACACAAACTGGGGCAAACATATACACGGAGAAGAGAATTAAAGAGACATTCAGATATCTAGGCACATTGATAACATCAAGTGGAAGATGCATCACTGAGATTTAAAAAAAACAAAACAACAAACATCATAGGACAAGCAACAACTGAATTCTATCAATTGGGGAACGTTTTGTTTAATCGGTCACTGTACTTGAAAGTTAGAGAAAGAGTTCTTGCATGTACATAGAACCAGCTTTAACATACGGCTACGAATCCTGATCAGTTAGTAAACAGACGAAAAGATCCATGGACGCCTAGGAGACGAGGTTTTATAGAAGAATGCTAAACATTAATTGGACAGCTAATATTAGCAATCTGGACATTTTAAGGGAAACTGAGTCGAAAGGACAACTTATCTCAAACATCAGACAAAGACAGAAGTCGATTTTAAACACGTTATGAGAAGGAAAAAAAAAACTGGAACATGTTGCGGCAACCAGAAAGATTTGCGAAAAGTGAGATAGAGAATGATAGCGTGAGAAGATTCTTGAAAGTCTTGTGTCATGGCACGGACGAGTGTCAACACACGAATTAATCCACGACGTCGGAGATCGTAATTTATGAAGAGCAATGAACACCCACGCCTGCTGGCAAGGCACTAGATGATGCTGGTGATGCAACACCATCAACTACCAGCACTAGCCCTACAACAAAGGAGATCTGCTACGAGAGCCAGAGGACGCTGGAGAAGAAAATAGATTGACGACATTAAAGACATTGTGCAAACAAACGGATTGACAATATCAAGTGCCGGGCAACTGGCCCTGGGACGTGAATTATTGCTCTCCATGACGGTTGACGGCAAAGGTAAAAGATGATGATGATGATGATGATGATGATGATGATGATGATGATGATGATGATGATGATGATGATGATGATGATGATGATGCTGATGATGATGATGACAAAACGTAATCCGACACGAGTATCGAAACTGAAATAAAATAAAAGGGGGCGTAAAGGAAATGAAACAAAATAAGTGGACGTAAAATATAACAAGGAATCTAAACGAATAACGTATGTAACAGTGTAAGCTACCGTTTCGATTCTTGAGTTTTTCTGACACATTTCATGGAGTATTGGTCTAGTGTCTATTGTTTTTGGCGTCCACTTGTAGCAGCACAAGCAATGCACTTGGTGGAACTGCAGTTATCTTAGTTCCATATCCTTTACAGGACGTCGTAGTAAACCGCAACATGTTGTGGCTGTGTTTGATTTCTTGGCAAGTTTACGATCAGTAGCTTTTCATTGCTTTCTGAACGACCGGAACTCATAACATTGTATGAAAACCAATGCAAGGCGATTTGTTGCCAGTCGCCCACAGCTGTGTTTCGAACACTGTATGCTGTATTACGAATTTTATTCGTAACCATTTTACAACAGAGCCAGTGGAACTGCAGTAGAGATGTAAAAAAAAAACAATGAAGAAAGTGATGAAGAAATGAAGTGAAACTGTTAAACGTTACATAAACACGGTCACAAGTGACAAAATTGCCGATACGGCTAGAGCCTTCATCGGAACACAAACAATAAATAGACACAAATACAACTACATACATCATCATCATCATCATCATCATCATCATCATCATCATCAACACCATCATCATCATTATCTTCCACTTCTGCCGTCAAGCGTCGTGGGGAGGAATAATTTGCGCTCCAGAGCCCCGTGGGCGGCACTGAATAGTGGCAGTCCGTGTGATTGTTTTTCAGATGTGATTGCGGTGTGTCTGGTTAGAAACACTTGGGTCGAAACCCTTAGGCCAACACGTCCGACTTTTAGCTTGCATTTTTGACCAGGTTAGCATTCCTGGGAGACCCTCATTTTTGTGGTACTGTCCACTTCCCAGCTGGTCAAGTTGGAACAGTCGAAGACTGCACGGTCATCCCTCAAATGAAGGCAGGGACAGTTCATAGCCTTTTCCGCCATCCTGGGTGGCTTCCATAATTGCAGAGCCGACACATAACGCACTGGTGCTGGGCTCACCGAGGGAATCGTCACGTCCTGCTCATGGCTGCTTTAATTCCTCACTTTAATATATTGGGCATTTCGTTCGTCCCGGGCCGTTCCGGAAAAAAACCAGACAGGTCTGCAGACGGTATCCACTCAGCGAGTTTTCGACACGGACATGTGCTTGTCGTTGCGCCCGTCAGAGCTGTTCCAGGCACGACAGACATTCGGAAAACTACCTAGTCAGAGCTGTTCCGAACAAGAGCGGCATTCGGAAACTAGGTAGTCAGAGTTATTCCTAGCACGAGAGACATTCGGACGAGACATTTCACTTGGACGTAAGTGCGTAGTGCCAATTTTTATTTTCTCACCCGTAGGACTGCACTTCCGGCTTCGGCGGGCATTTTTTTAATGCGGTTAGCCTTCCTCGGGTTTCGGGGCACGTTAGACTTATTGTTGTGATGTCGCCCACATCTCAGCTGGTCACGGTAGAACGGTCAGCAACATCATGGTCAACCCTAAAGGGAAGGCAGGGGCAGACCATGGGCATTCCCACACTATCCAAGGAGGCTTCCATAATTGCAGAGCCGGCACATATTGCTCTGAGACTGGGCTCACCCGAGAAGTTGCCACGTCCTGCTCATGGCTGCTTTAGTTCCTCACTTTCATGAGTTGGGCTTCTCGCTTGCCACTGGTCGCTCAAGCACACACCAGGAACGGTCAGACTGCGGGCGACATCCGAAGTGGGTATTGCCATGGGATGTACGATTTCGCAGATATTATTTGTCATGGCCATGCAGGTCATACTGGACGCGGCATCCGGCTATGCGCACGGTCCGAAGCTCAGCAAAGGGGTGAACACGCCACCGCTGAAGGCCTTCGTGGACAATACAACAATCCTGACACCGAAGAAGAGCAATGCTCGCAGCGCTGTCCTCAGACTGGATGATCTGATTCTATGGTGCAGGATAAG
Source organism: Cepaea nemoralis (assembly GCA_014155875.1). Lineage (NCBI taxonomy): Eukaryota > Metazoa > Mollusca > Gastropoda > Stylommatophora > Helicidae > Cepaea > Cepaea nemoralis. Next base: position 146,354 of record JACEFZ010027516.1, on the reverse strand, counting down.
CTTCAAGCCAAAGAAATCGAGAAGCCTGTCGATCATGAAGGGCATGGCAGTGGAAAGAAGGTTCACGGTATCCGGACAAGCAATTACCACGGTGATGGAGGAACCTGTGAAGGGTCTCGGTCGTGTGTACGACTCAGTCCTGACGGACAGAAACGCGGTGGCGGAGATACAAACAATGCTGACGAACGGCCTGAATATCATCGATAAGATCAGGCTGATAGGCAAATTCAAACTCTGGTGCTCCAGTTTATGCTTATTCCGAGATTCCAGTGGCCGCTGCTGATATATGATATCGGCGTGACCACAGTGAGCGCCATGGAGAGCAAGACAAGCAGATACATGAGAAAGTGGCTTGGAATACTCACATGCCTCACGACTGTCGCATTGTATTGTAAGCAGATCAAGCTCGTCCTCCCGTTCCTGTCCCTCATGGAAGAGTTTTGCCGGAAAAGCCAGACTCGCGGGCTCTCCCCATCGGGGGAGGGAGGGCTTGAGAGTCGACAAGGTAACAGCGAAAGGACAAGCGTAACATCAAGGATAACGAATATGACCGAACGAACGTCTCCACAGCAGGGGGCAGACGCCCGGAGTCATGACCCGGACGGGACCGCGCCCAGAAAGTATTAAGAAATTAATGGTCCTAAATGCTTGGGGAAGGTCCTTCTGATGATCGGAATATACTCTTGATAATATGAAAACTGGCAAGGCCCCGACTAGAGATACCATCACAATAGAAATGAGCAATGCTTTAGAAGAATATGGAATAGACCAAATCACCAGACTGCTGAACGCAATATACGATACTGGAGATATACCTCCTGAATTATGCAATTCTATATTTATTGCAATCCCGGAGGAATCAGGGGCCTTGGAATGCGATCAACATCGAAAAATTAGTATAATGAGCCACATCACGAAGATTCTGCTGAGAATTATCATGCAAAGTGTTAGGAAGAAAATACAACCCCAAATAGGAGTAGAACAATGTGGGTTTATAGAAGGCAAGGGCACAGTAAATGCTGTGTATATACTGAGAAAAGTAATTGAACGTTCTATAGAAGTAATCAAAGACCTATATCTTTGCTTTATTGGCCACACAAAGGCTTTCAATAAAGTGAGACATGTCGACATGATAAGGATGCTTGAAGATCTATAAATTGATGGAAAAGTTCTTAGACTTGTAAAAAATATATATTGGAAATAACAAGCTTCTTCTTCTTCTTCAGCGTTCCGAGCCATTGATGTTCTTTGCTGCAGATACAATCCGTCTCCATTCGTCTCTTTGGTTGACCTTCTCTTGCCAGTCGTTGATTCTAAGTGCTTGTAGGTCTGTATATATATATATATATTATCTCTCCACCGTCTTCTTGGTCTACCTCGGGGTCTACGGTCATTTATTTCCTGAGTGTAAGCGAGTTTTGTTTCCCTATTATCTTCCATTCTTTCTATATGCCCCAGACATTGTAGTCTATTAGCCTTCATGATACAAGCTGCCATCAGAATGAATAACGATGTAGGTCAGTATCAGCCTATTAAAAGAGGTGTGAGACAGGAATGTGTAATGTCTCCATTTTCATACATATAGAAGATCAACGGAATCAACATTAATAACATTAGATATGCAGATGATACAGTCTTGATTGCAGATAATGAACATGACCTGCAAAATTTAGTAGATGCTGTTGTTGCACACAGTGAACAGCTGGGGTTAGAAATGAATATTAAGAAGACACAGATTGTGGTCGTCACTGGGAAGACGGAATTACCACAATGTGAAATACGAGTAAATTTGCATATTCTTAAGCAAGTGTATCGATACAGCTATCTCGGTACAGTCATAACATCTGATGGGAGATGCATTGAAGAGATTAGAACAAGAATTGCCATTGTGAAGGTAGTGTTTTGCAAGATGAAATACATACTGACCAATAAAAAGATATCAACTGAAACAAGAAAAAGAGTCTTGAAGTGCTACATAGAATCTAATACCTTTGTATGGATGTGAAGCGTGGACAATAAGCAGTCAAGCTGAAAAACAGCTGACGGTGGTGGACATGTGGTTTCTGAGGAAATTGCAAAGAATACCATGGACAGACAGAAAAACCAATGAAAAAGCCGTCAAGAAACAAATGAAGATAGTAAACTGATCAGAGACATTAGACGTAGACAGTGAAAAATTTTTGGGCAAGTTATGAGAAGAAATGACTTGGAGTACTTGGTCAGGACTGGCAAGATCGAAGGCAAGAGACCAAGGGGAAGACCGAGAAGTAAATACCTGGACAGCTTAGCAACGTGGCATAATCGAGACAATAACATAGAGCTGATCCACGACTCTGGTGATCGAGTGAGATGGCAGAACATGACCGCCCAAGCTTATCGGCATGGTACATGATGGATATAGATATATATATATATATATATATATATATATATATATATATATATATATATATATATATATATATATATATTATGTATATATATATATATATATATATTTAGCATATACTTTTTTTTACAGGACTTAGCTGTCAACACCAGCATCTTTCAGCTGTATGCTGATCTCTTGGCAAGATTACGCTCAGTAGTTTTCCATTGCTTTCTGAGCGGCCGGCTCAGTATCCCGCAAGTCTGTCTCTCTCTCTCTCTCTCTGTGTGTGTGTGTGTGTGTGTGTGTGTGTGTGTGTGTGTGTGTGTGTGTGTGTGTGTGTGTGTGTGTGTGTGTGTGTGTAATTCAAAATCGAACAAATTGTTGTGTGTGCGAGTGTGTAGTGACGAGACACGATCGGAATAATAATAATGTACATTGATATATTTCGAAAACTACGTGTTGAACAATTGACAATACAATTGACAAACAATATACAAGAACATTTCCTCTGAATATACTGGTTTCGTACATGAAAACCACCAACACGTATGGCATTACGCCATTTCAAAAGAAGTGCATGCATGCTTTGACTGTACCAAGTGTTGCCCTGCTCACGTAGCCATTTCTTCGCTTCACAAATCACACCCACACTATCATCAAAGCTGTCTCTACGGAGTGCATTTTAAAGTGGACCAAAAGACGAACATCAGGCGGAGCCAGATGGGGGCTATAGGTGGAATTAGGGAGTACAGCCCAGTCAAAATTAGCAGTTTCCTTCTGTTTTCTGCTTTGTGTGAGGATTTCCTCCCCCCCCCCCCCCAGAGGAATTTATGGTTTCCAGAGGGGAATTAAGATTATTTCAAGATCGCGTTAATACAAGAACCAATTACTTGATATTGTTTTTCACTTCATACTGTACGGTTCTGTACGTCTCACACTTCTAAAATTCATTTTATAAAGTAAGTAGACCCACAAATCACATTTGGGTGGACGTGTAGACTTGATTTAGTATGTGCTATTAAATTTAGCTTCCATTATTATGTATACAGTGTAGGGGCGGGGGCGGAATTGTTAGGTAGGAAATGGGAAAGGGGGGAATGACGTTCTGAAAATATGGTGGAGGGGGTCACGGGCCAAATTTTTAGATAGGCAATACGAAAGGGGGGAATTACGTTCTGAAAATATGGTGAAGGGGGCATGGGCCAAAAAAGGTTGAGAACCACTGATCTAGACGGAGCAACAGCTCTGATGGATTTCTTGTTTGGCCGACCTCTGGAGAACTTATTGCTGAGTGTTGTTAGTGCTTTGATCTTAGCTTCAGAATTGTTTGTCTCCCTTCTTTGCATCACTTCTGCAAGATTGTCTCCCTTCTTGATATCACTTTCACAAAATTGACTCCCTGCTTGGTATCACTTTCACGAGATTGTATCCCTTCGTAATATAACATTCTCAAGGTTGTCTCCCTTCTGGGCATAACTTTCACAAGGTTGTCTTCCCTCTTAGCATCACTTCCACAAGATTGCCTTCCCTATTGGCAGCACTTCTGCAAGAATTACTCCGTCCAAAAGACAGAGATCATAGCCTGTCCTGTTGATGGAGATATCTGGAGTTTTTGTCTTTTTTGGCAATTGTGGATGATGTCACGACATTGGCTCCATTTTCGTCTCAGGCTGAAAATGTTGTGTCCAGGTTTGGTCACCAGTGTCAATCTTTGACAAAATGTTAATTCCCATTGCATCAAAACGGTCCAACTTTTCGGGGAAAAACAATTGTTTTCCTTTTAAATCGGTACTCACTTGTGAGGCGTGGAATCCATCTTGAGCAAACCTTTGAATATGTGAGAGATTTGACAATTATAATCACACCTTTCTTGCTGACAGACAGCTGACGGGTCAATTGATTGTTTGTAATGTGTCTATCATCACGAGTAATAGCACCAGCGTGGTTCAACGTGTCTGAGCTGGTAGAAACTAGTAAGAAAGAGAGAGAGAGAGACGATGAGAGAGAGAGATACGGAGAGATAAGTGTTAAAGTGACAGAGAGACATTGGGAGACATTTAGAGAAGCAATGAGACAGAGATGAGAGAGACCAAAGAGAAACAGAGAGACATAACGATACACAAAGAAATACAGGGGGAGAGATACTCATACGGCGAGACAGAAAGAGACATGAAGAGAGAGAGAGAGAGAGAGAGAGGAGAGAGACAGAGAGAGAGAGAGAGAGAGAAAGAGAGAAGCATTGAGAAAGATAGACAGAAAGGGAAAGACACAGAGATAGACATAGAGATACAATGAGAGATAGACTTTAATTTGCTGTTCTCGCAGTCTTGCTGCAAACTCTTGCGGGCAACAAACTTATCCCTTGAAGGCTCAGAGATGCGGTTTTAAGGAAGAATGCTAACTTGGGTAAGCCACATGCCTTGGAAGAAGTTAAGACACAACGACGACATAACATAAACATCAGAAAGAGGCAACAGAAAATTGTTGGCCAAATTATGAGAAGTGAAAAACTTTGGACATTGGGGAGCATTTTGTGTGATATTAACTGGCACAGAAACGGAGCATAATGCTGATTACCCGTTGCCGTGAAGTTGGAACCTCAACTAACTAACTAACTAACAACTGAAATGTTTTGTGGAAAGACATAATACAACAGCGAGGGATGGTTCTTGTCCGCCGTTTTACATGACACAGAAATGTGACAGCACACGAGTGAAAACATTTTAATGGGAATCGAAGGTTTAGAGAAACAAGCCTTAATCGGAACACAAACAATAAATAGACACAAATACAACTACATACATCATCATCATCATCATCATCATCATCATCATCAACATCATCATCATCATTATCTTCCACTTCTGCCGTCAAGCGTCGTTGGTAGGAATAATTTGCGCTCCAGAGCCCCGTGGGCGGCACTGAATAGTGTCAGTCCGTGTGATTGTTTTTCAGATGTGATTGCGGTGTGTCTGGTTAGGAACCCTTGGGTCCAAACCCTTAGGCCAACACATCCGACTTTTAGCTTGCATTTTTGACCAGGTTAGCATTCATGGGAGACTCTCATTTTTGTGGTACTGTCCACTTCCCAGCTGGTCAAGTTGGAACAGTCGAAGACTGCACGGTCATCCCTCAAATGAAGGCAGGGTCAGTCCATAGCCTTTTCCGCCATCCTGGGTGGCTTCCATAATTGCAGAGCCGACACATAACGCACTGGTGCTGGGCTCACCGAGGGAATCGTCACGTCCTGCTCATGGCTGCTTTAATTCCTCACTTTAATATATTGGGCATTTCGTTCGTCCCGGGCCGTTCCGGAAAAAAAAACCAGACAGGTCTGCAGACGGTATCCACTCAGCGAGTTTCGACACGGACATGTGCTTGTCGTTGCGCCCGTCAGAGCTGTTCCAGGCACGACAGACATTCGGAAAACTACCTAGTCAGAGCTGTTCCGAACAAGAGCGGCATTCGGAAACTAGGTAGTCAGAGTTATTCCTAGCACGAGAGACATTCGGACGAGACATTTCACTCGGACGTAAGTGCGTAGTGCCAATTTTTATTTTGTCACCCGTAGGACTGCACTTCCGGCTTCGGCGGGCATTTTTTTAATGCGGTTAGCCTTCCTCGGGTTTCGGGGCACGTTAGACTTATTATTGTGATGTCGCCCACATCTCAGCTGGTCAAGGTAGAACGGTCAGCAACATCATGGTCAACCCTAAAGGGAAGGCAGGGGCAGACCATGGGCATTCCCACACTATCCAAGGAGGCTTCCATAATTGCAGAGCCGGCACATATTGCTCTGAGACTGGGCTCACCCGAGAAGTTGCCACGTCCTGCTCATGGCTGCTTTAGTTCCTCACTTTCATGAGTTGGGCTTCTCGCTTGCCACTGGTCGCTCAAGCACACACCAGGAACGGTCAGACTGCGGGCGACATCCGAAGTGGGTATTGCCATGGGATGTACGATTTCGCCGATATTATTTGTCATGGCCATGCAGGTCATACTGGACGCGGCATCCAGCTATGCGCACGGTCCGAAGCTCAGCAAAGGGGTGAACACGCCACCGCTGAAGGCCTTCGTGGACAATACAACAATTCTGACACCGAAGAAGAGCAATGCTCGCAGCGCTGTCCTCAGACTGGATGATCTGATTCTATGGTGCAGGATAAGCTTCAAGCCAAAGAAATCGAGAAGCCTGTCGATCATGAAGGGCATGGCAGTGGAAAGAAGGTTCACGGTTATCCGGACAAGCAATTACCACGGTGATGGAGGAACCTGTGAAGGGTCTCGGTCGTGTGTACGACTCAGTCCTGACGGACAGAAACGCGGTGGCGGAGATACAAACAATGCTGACGAACGACCTGAATATCATCGATAAGATCAGGCTGATAGGCAAATTCAAACTCTGGTGCTCCAGTTTATGCTTATTCCGAGATTCCAGTGGCCGCTGCTGATATATGATATCGGCGTGACCACAGTGAGCGCCATGGAGAGCAAGACAAGCAGATACATGAGAAAGTGGCTTGGAATACTCACATGCCTCACGACTGTCGCATTGTATTGTAAGCAGATCAAGCTCGTCCTCCCGTTCCTGTCCCTCATGGAAGAGTTTTTGCCGGAAAATCCAGACTCGCGGGCTCTCCCCATCGGGGGAGGGAGGGCTTGAGAGTCGACAAGGTAACAGCGAAAGGGACAAGCGTAACATCAAGGATAACGAATATGACCGAACGAACGTCTCCACAGCAGGGGGCAGACGCCCGGAGTCATGACTCGGACGGGACCGCGCCCAGAAAGTATTAAGAAATTAATGGTCCTAAATGCTTGGGGAAGGTCCTTCTGATGATCGGAAGCCCCCTGCCGTGTTTGCTCCGCATCTGAGTTCCTACGACTATATATATATATATATATATATATATATTATATATATATATATATATATATATATATATATATATATATATATATATATATATATATATATATACTCTTGATAATATGAAAACTGGCAAGGCCCCGACTAGAGATACCATCACAATAGAAATGAGCAATGCTTTAGAAGAATATGGAATAGACCAAATCACCATACTGCTGAACGCAATATACGATACTGGAGATATACCTCCTGAATTATGCAATTCTATATTTATTGCAATCCCGGAGGAATCAGGGGCCTTGGAATGCGATCAACATCGAAAAAATTAGTATAATGAGCCACATCACGAAGATTCTGCTGAGAATTATCATGCAAAGTGTTAGGAAGAAAATACAACCCCAAATAGGAGTAGAACAATGTGGGTTTATAGAAGGCAAGGGCACAGTAAATGCTGTGTATATACTGAGAAAAGTAATTGAACGTTCTATAGAAGTAATCAAAGACCTATATCTTTTGCTTTATTGGCCACACAAAGGCTTTCAATAAAGTGAGACATGTCGACATGATAAGGATGCTTGAAGATCTATAAATTGATGGAAAAGTTCTTAGACTTGTAAAAAATATATATTGGAAATAACAAGCTTCCTCTTCTTCTTCAGCGTTCCGAGCCATTGAGGTTCTTTGCTGCAGATACAATCCGTCTCCATTCGTCTCTTTGGTTGACCTTCTCTTGCCAGTCGTTGATTCTAAGTGCTTGTAGGTCTGTATATATATATATATATATATATATATATATATATATATATATATATATATATATATATATATATATATATATATATATATATATATATATATATTATCTCTCCACCGTCTTCTTGGTCTACCTCGGGGTCTACGGTCATTTATTTCCTGAGTGTAAGCGATTTTGTTTCCCTATTATCTTCCATTCTTTCTATATGCCCCAGACATTGTAGTCTATTAGCCTTCATGATACAAGCTGCCATCAAAATTAATAACGATGTAGGTCAGTATCAGCCTATTAAAAGAGGTGTGAGACAGGAATGTGTAATGTCTCCATTTTCATACATATAGAAGATCAACGGAATCAACATTAATAACATTAGATATGCAGATGATACAGTCTTGATTGCAGACAATGAACAAGACCTGCAACATTTAGTAGATGCTGTTGTTGCACACAGTGAACAGCTGGGGTTAGAAATGAATATTAAGAAGACACAGATCGTGGTCGTCACTGGGAAGACGGAATTACCACAATGTGAAATACGAGTAAATTTGCATATTCTTAAGCAAGTGTATCGATACAGCTATCTCGGTACAGTCATAACATCTGATGGGAGATGCATTGAAGAGAGTAGAACAAGAATTGCCATTGTGAAGGTAGTGTTTTGCAAGATGAAATACATACTGACCAATAAAAAGATATCAACTGAAACAAGAAAAAGAGTCTTGAAGTGCTACATAGAATCTAATACCTTTGTATGGATGTGAAGCGTGGACAATAAGCAGTCAAGCTGAAAAACAGCTGACGGTGGTGGACATGTGGTTTCTGAGGAAATTGCAAAGAATACCATGGACAGACAGAAAAACCAATGAAAAAGCCGTCAAGAAACAAATGAAGATCGTAAACTGATCAGAGACATTAGACGTAGACTGTGAAAAATTTTTCTGCAAGTTATGAGAAGAAATGACTTGGAGTACTTGGTCAGGACTGGCAAGATCGAAGGCAAGAGACCAAGGGGAAGACCAAGAAGTAAATACCTGGACAGTTTAGCAACGTGGCATAATCGAGACAATAACATAGAGCTGATCCACGACTCTGGTGATCGAGTGAGATGGCAGAACATGACCGCCCAAGCTGATCGGCATGTTACATGATGGATATATATATATATTGTTTTTTATTTTAGCATATCCTTTTTTTTACAGGACTTAGCTGTCAACACCAGCATCTTTCAGCTGTATGCTGATCTCTTGGCAAGATTACGCTCAGTAGTTTGCCATTGCTTTCTGAGCGGCCGGCTCCGTATCCCGCAAGTCACGAGCGGAGGTCGAACCATGTATATATATTGGTGTGTATGTCTGTCTCTCTCTCTCTCTGTGTGTGTGTGTGTGTGTGTGTGTGTGTGTGTGTGTGTGTGTGTGTGTGTGTGTGTGTGTGTGTGTGTAATTCAAAATCGAACAAATTGTTGTGTGTGCGAGTGTGTAGTGACGAGACACGATCGGAATAATAATAATGTACATTGATATATTTCGAAAACTACGTGTTGAACATTAATACAATTGACAAACAATATACAAGAACATTTCCTCTGAATATACTGGTTTCGTACATGAAAACCACCAACACGTATGGCATTACGCCATTTCAAAAGAAGTGCATGCATGCTTTGACTGTACCAAGTGTTGCCCTGCTCACGTAGCCATTTCTTCGCTGCACAAATCACACCCACACTATCATCAAACCTGTCTCTACGCAGTGCATTTTAAAGTGGACCAAAAGACGAACATCAGGCGGAGCCAGATGGGGGCTATAGGTGGAATTAGGGAGTACAGCCCAGTCAAAATTAGCAGTTTCCTTCTGTTTTCTGGTTTGTGTGAGGATTTCCTCCTCCCCCCCCCCCCTGCCCCCCCGGGAGGAAGTTATGGTTTCCAGAGGGGAATTAAGATTATTTCAAGATCGCGTTAATACAAGAACCAATTACTTGATATTGTTTTTTCACTTCATACTGTACGGTTTCTGTACGTCACACCCTTCTAAAATTCATTTTATAAAGTAAGTAGACCCACAAATCACATTTGGGTGGACGTGTAGACTTGATTTAGTATGTGCTATTAAATTTAGCTTCCATTATTATGTATACAGTGTAGGGGCGGGGGGCGGAATTGTTAGGTAGGAAATGGGAAAGGGGGGAATGACGTTCTGAAAATATGGTGGAGGGGGGCACGGGCCAAATTTTAGATAGGCAATACGAAAGGGGGGAATTACGTTCTGAAAATATGGTGAAGGGGGCATGGGCCAAAAAAGGTTGAGAACCACTGATCTAGACGGAGCAACAGCTCTGATGGATTTCTTGTTTGGCCGACCTCTAGAGAACTTATTGCTGAGTGTTGTTAGTGCTTTGATCTTAGCTTCAGAATTGTTTGTCTCCCTTCTTTGCATCACTTCCGCAAGATTGTCTCCCTTCTTGATATCACTTTTACAAAATTGGCTCCCTGCTTGGTATCACTTTCACGAGATTGTATCCCTTCGTAATATAACATTCTCAAGGTTGTCTCCCTTCTGGGCATAACTTTCACAAGGTTGTCTTCCCTCTTAGCATCACTTCCACAAGATTGCCTTCCCTATTGGCAGCAATTCTGCAAGAATTACTCCGTCCAAAAGACAGAGATCATAGCCTGTCCTGTTGATGGAGATATCTGGAGTTTTTGTCTTTTTTGGCAATTGTGGATGATGTCACGACATTGGCTCCATTTTCGTCTCAGGCTGAAAATGTTGTGTCCAGGTTTGGTCACCAGTGTCAATCTTTGACAAAATGTTAATTCCCATTGCATCAAAACGGTCCAACTTTTCGGGGAAAAACAATTGTTTTCCTTTTAAATCGGTACTCACTTGTGAGGCGTGGAATCCATCTTGAGCAAACCTTTGAATATGTGAGAGATTTGACAATTATAATCACACCTTTCTTGCTGACAGACAGCTGACGGGTCAATTGATTGTTTGTAATGTGTCTATCATCACGAGTAATAGCATCAGCGTGGTTCAACGTGTCTGAGCTGGTAGAAACAGTCAGAAAGAGAGAGAGCGAGAGAGAGAGAGAGAGAGAGAGAGAGAGAGAGAGAGAGAGAGAGAGAGAGAGAGATGAGAGAGAGAGAGAGAGAGAGAGACGGAGAGATAAGTGTTAAAGTGACAGAGAGACATTGGGAGACATTTAGAGAAGCACTGAGACAGAGATGAGAGAGACCAAAGAGAAACAGAGAGACATAACGATACACAAAGAAATACAGGGGGAGAGATACTTAGGGGCACAGAAAGACACGGCGAGACAGAAAGAGACATGAAGATTGAGAGAGAGCGAGAGAGAGAGAGAGAGAGAGAGAGAGAGAGAGAAAGAGAGAGAGAGAGAGAGAGAAAGAGAGAGAGAGAGAGAGAGTGAATGAAGCATTGAGAAAGATAGACAGAAAGGGAAAGACAGAGAGATAGACATAGAGATACAATGAGAGATAGACAGACAGATAGAGACATATACAAAGAAAGACAGGGAGAGGCAATACGCGGGGAGATATAAAGATGCACAGGGAGACAAATAGACACACGAAGGGACAATACGCAGAGGGAAAGAGATAGAGAGTGATATACAGATATGTAGAGTCACACTGAGCGAGAGAGAGAGAGAGAGAGAGAAAGAGAGAGAGAGAGAGAGAGTAACAACGAGAGATGGGGAGAGAGTGACAGAGAGAAAAACAGAGAGAGCGAGAGAGAGAGAGAGAGAGAGAGACAGACAGACAGACAGATATAGCAATTTACATTCATTCTCTTTCTCACGCACCCCCCCCCCCCACACACACACAGTAAAAAACATCATATAATTATTTTTCAGGCCTTAAAGTCTATTGGGTATAATGCCTAACCACCGATACAGGAATAGCCAATCGGGTACTTCTTATTCTGCCACTTAATATCTATTTCTAATTTCTAATTGGACGAACGAACAGATAAACTTTATTTTCAAAGAGTTAAGCAATGGGCACGCAGGCTCGTCTGGCATTCTGCCCTTCTTCTCTCTTTCCTCTTATATATTATTTCATCACATTTAAAGTTAATCTTCATGTCAACAGAGACAACAAAAGAACAATATACATTAAAACGCATGGACATAATCAATAATACATGACTCACAAAATCAATTGTTGACAATTATATCAGTGGCGTCACTGGGGTTGGTGTCACCCAGTGCGGTAAACTCTTGGTGTCACCCCTCTAGACTTTCACCATGGTCTTCTTCCGAGTGTTCCTGTACCATATATAATCGCATATAGTAATGTTTGTAAAATAAGTCAAAAAGTTAATAAGGACATAAGAAAGAAAACAAATTGAACAATGTAACTTCAATACTTCAGGTAAAACATAAATAAAGAATTTCGACAAACTCGGACAAAGTTAAATATTTGTTATTTTGCTATATTTGCTTTGTCAAATTTGCAATTTTTTTATTTTGGTGTCACCCCTTGATGGTGTCACCCGGTGCGGCCCGCACCCCCCGCACCCCCCTAGTGACGCCCCTGAATTATATTATACATACCTAAGGGAGGTGTAACATACCATACATGTGGGAATGTGTATTATCTAGTTGCCGTTTGAGATAATTTTCATTACATTTTGTTTTTGGTTTTAGGGGGGCATGTAGTAAGTACTGAGATAGTTTTCAAGCGCGTTGCTATTGTATTATAGTGATTGGTGGTGCTTTTGATTTATTGTGGAAGATTGTTCCGCAACTGAGCGGCAGAGTATGCTAATCTTGTTTTTTATAAGACTATCCTAGGTTTAGGGACATGAAGTATATTTAGTCATTTACTATGTCTTGCGTCATATTTAAACAATGGCCTTTATTATACCTTAATCCCAGGATTCAACGTGATGGGAGGGCAGAGGCAAGGGGGATAAACCGGAGAAACACCAGTAGGAATTAGATTCCCCTTACCGAGCGTTACAGAGTCTGGTCAATGTCAGCTGAACTACATCTCCTGCGAGTTGTGAGGCACACAGAAAGAGAGCGGCCTGAAGTTCACCTGAGGAGTGAAAAAGATTTGAAAAGACACTAGTGGCTCATTATCAGACAGTAAACATTGTACGCTCTACGTCGATGGAAATACGACCATCAACCATTTCCATGTTAAAGATTAAGTTTATTTGAAGTTGATCGTCATTTTATCTGACGTGACAACAGTAACTTGTACGACGCTAATACGCCAGAATTTCAGTGGGCGATGGCGAAGCCAACAACATGATTCAGTGGGACTTTGAGACACTTGACTATGGTGAGAACCCAGCAAATGTGTATAAGGAAGAGTTCAGATGCTGACATTCGTAAGTAGACTTGTTGTGTACGATCGTTAGCAAAGCTGTTGTTAGGACAATGGCGACAGACGAGATTAAACTCAGGTGACCTCTGGCATGCCACCATGACTTAGGCAACTGGGAGTGTTGCGCATGGAGCAAGACACGACTGGGCCAGTTTAATTGATGCTACTTAGGTGTGTTCAATAGAAGCTTTGAAATCGCTGGGACGCTGGCCTTCTTCAGTGGTTCTTCAGTGTGTTTAACGTGCCAGAAGTCGATAAGTGAACAAGCAAGAAGACACCCATAAGAATGTCTTGGCATTATTGATTTTGAGCATCCATCCCAGATTGTGGAGCAATCGTCAATATGTGTTTGTATGTGGGAAGTATGGAATATCTTTCTTATGTTTTCGTCAATGACATTTTTAATTTTGGTAAGTTGGTATAATTTTTTTTTCTCTGGCAATGTGTTTAACGAGAACATGAACATGGGTATTAAAGGTTAGTTTTCGAACAATGATAAGACCCGGTAATTTGTCCTCTGTTATGCTTTCTACAGGCGAGTTAACAATATGCAGCTGAATAATTATCTGTGAGTTTAGAATGGGAAGTCTTTGTCTGGCTGCTATTAACATATATATTATTTTAGAAATGTTAATTTTCTTGAGGTTTGCATCCGGTTATTCACATTATTTATTTCCTGATGCAAGGACGGTTCTAGCACATTATAATCAATAGCGTGTGTATATACTGTACAGTTGTCTGCAAATAGATCGCAGGACGACGAAAGATATAGGGGAAGGTCATTTATATAAATGGCAAATAACAGAGGGCCAAGTAAAGATCCATGAGGTACTCCAATATTAATGGTAATGGTTTGCGACAACAATTTATTGTGTGATACTAATGTGTATAGTTTTCTCTCTAATAAAAAGGATGTTATCAATTTCATTATATTAAAGCTTACTTTCATTGTTTCTAGATTTTTAAATTAAAATAGTATTATCGATGTTATGGAATGCTTTCCTAAAGTCTATAAACACCGCTCCACATAGAGTATTGGTGTTAATATATTGATACCAGTTTTCTTCCATGTTTGTTAGGGCCATATGACAAGAATTTTTTTTGGCCGCTAACCTGACGGATGCCAACTATTACTTTGTGGCAAATTAAGTTTTCAAGTGTTGTTTTGTGAATGCGCTTTTCTAGAGGTTTAAGTTGTGATGATAATATAGAAATTGGCCTATAGTTACTCATAAGACCATCGTTTAATAAACCATCTTTTAAATGAGGATAACCTTTAGCGATTTTAAAGGTTGATGGGACGTGACTTTTTGTGAGACAATGATTATATATAAATGTTAGTGACTCGCAGATCACCGGTGCAGTGCATACGTTTCCGATTACTGATTCCATCTAGTCCTGATGAGTTATTATTATTATTTTTTTAGGTTACTGAGTAAATACTTCAGTGATCGTCGTTAGCGGTATGTTTGAGGAAATGTCTCTTTAGTATTTATACTCACAAAATGATGACAATAAAGATATATAATGTGGAAAATCATCTGGTATTGCAGCCTTCAACTGGTTTATGTCAAATTGAAAGAAACTACTGAATTTATCACATGTAACCTCATATAATAGTGATGATCGCGAGGACAATTAGCATGATTCAGAAGATCAAAGCTGGATCTGTACGTAGACAGTGGACTGAGTCGCTGCGGAAGTCTGTGGTCCATAAAGTTACCTTCATCTTCGTCTCAGGACATGCGGGAGTCGAGAGAAATGAACGAGCTGATAAACTGGCTGGCTCTGCACCCCCTGTAGATAGCCAGACCATGGATCGTGCCGATGGAATTACCGTCAATAAAGAGATATGGCGAGAACAGAGAACTTTGATGTCAGTGAATTCACATAGCTGCCCAGGATGAAAGACTTGGGAATAAGAATCGGCACCGCCAGACGCGAGAGGTACATTGGGAAAACGAGATGCCTCGTCAACCAACACAGAACTGGCACTATTAGCCACCGGACGCTGATGCATATGCTGGGGGGGGGGGGGAGGGTCTGAACACCTATTGACCTGTTCGGAGTGCAATGAGGATACCCCACTGATGACTGATAACTGATAACAAAGATATTTTCTTTACAAAAGAATTGTCGAAAACGGTGCTCTGTGCTGCGATAAAATGTAACCTTTGTTTCAGCTGTCGGTAATTTATTTTCTTTCAATCATAAAACTAAATATTCTGAAACTTCAGTGGAGAGATCTAGATCTTAGATTAGATCATTTAGTTCTCGTTGGTCAAATCCTTGCGCTGCTGGAAATTCATCTTCGAAATAACTATCATTGTCACTTGTCGTTCAACATGCAACTGCGGTTTCACCTTTTAGCAGTAAATCCGAAATCTGACTGAAAGTTGAAATTGGTATGTAATTTCCATTTGGAACAACTCGTCTAGCAGAATCTACCTCTGGATATTTCCATGTTGTCTTATTTGTTTTCCCTATTTATTCCCTTAATATTGACAACACAGATATAACAATCATCATAGTGGTTTTGGGTTCTCTCCAAGCCATTTGAATTTCAAATGTTGCAAGGGATTAGACAGTAATAGTTTGTGTGTGTGTGTGTGTATGTGTGTGTGTGTGTTGTGTGTGTGTGTGTGTGTGTGTGTGTGTGTGTTTTTCAAGAGCCTTATGTAGAAAATACTACAATAATATTACTTAAATACACAAATGCCTATATCACAAATTAGAGCTGCTACAGATACATACACGTGATATCTGGATTTAGCAGGCCTCATTTATGCAAAATCAGGTGTAATATGTTTCGCACCAAAAATATTTGTTTCTAGTTAGTTAGTTAGTCAACAGATCATCCTCATTGCACATCGAACCATTCAATCCATAAGTGCTCGGATCCCCTCCTCAGCAAATCCCGCAGCGTGTAGCGGCTAACGACACCAGTTCTGTGTTGGTTTATCAATCTTCTTTGGCTTCCTGCATAGTGTCCTTGTTTGTCCACCCCTTTTTTAATTTGCTGTTCTCGCAGTCTGGCCATGGTTGTAGATTCACAGTCATCACTTGGTTCATCGCAAAAGTCTTACTTCTCGTAGAGCATTCAGAATGTCAGCCTGGTCCATGGCGCGTCCGCCCTCCACAGTAGCCTCACGTGCGAGCTTGTCAGCCCGCTCATTTCCTTGTACTCCCGCATGCCCTGGCACGAAGATGAAACTAATATTTGCCAGCCGAGACCGCTCCAGAGGCAGCAACCATTCTCTTCGGATCGAACCCTCCTCTATCCTCTTGATCATGTTCATTGAGTCGCTAAGGAAACATGCCCTAGTGAATGTCTGTGTCTCGAGCCATGTTATTGCTTTACTTACTGCCATGACTTCCATAGTCAGGCTACTTGTGGTTTCAGTGAAAGCACCAGAGTCCTCCTTCACAATTCTCCCTCCGGCCCGAGCTGTAAAGGCCCATGAGCTTCTCACATGTCGGACGACCGACCCATCTGTGTAGATGACCGCAGTCACCGTCTAGCGAATTCTCGAAAATCAACGCTTGTACTTCAGCCTCCACAGCAGCCGGATTTTCTTGTCTGCATTTTCTATCTAGTTGGATGCAAACTGAAAAGGATGTGCAGAAGTCTGTTGGCACTTGCACCCACTCCTCGCCAGGTTCTAAGTCCTCAAGTGAACACACCTGTTGAAGAATGTCTTCGGCTTGACCCATCCACGACCGTCCTCTTTTTAACCTGCTGCCCTTCACCTTCATAATTTCACTATGCAGTGGATGTTGTGTGTTTGCGTTAACTCTGAGGTAGGCGCGTGCCCTGCAAACTTGTATTCTCTCTTCAATGGTTGGAAAATCAAGAAGGTAGCGCATCGCCCTGCATGCTGTATCTCTTGTACATCCAAGAATAATGCGCATAGCTTCATTCTGTATCCTTTCCATCCTTTCTATCTGCTTACGGCTGAGAGTCAGGATTGCCATTGCATACTCCAAAACAGACATGACCAGCCCCTCGTACAGAAGACATAGATGGCGCTGCTCACAGTTTGCTGCCGCCATCACCCGCATCGCAGCCAAACCCCGCTTGGCCTTTGTTATCACCTGGTCTATGTGCTCATTATAAGCAAGGCTTCGATCAAACCGTATCCCCAGGTAATTCATTGCCTGCGTTCTTTCCACCGTCTCTGAACACAGCATTACAGTTGGTGTTGGAGTGTTGACAATATGATTATTCAACGAGAACCAAGTCACTGTTGTCTTTGTTGGGTTGACCATTGCCCCAGCTTCATCACACCAAGTACTTATGCGATTGAGTTCGGTTTGTAGTTCCACAGCAACCTGCTCCCTATCCTTGCCCTGACGATACACTAAAACATCATCGGCATTTGACAATGTCCTGCCAGGGCCAGTGATCTGCTCACTGGTGATTCTCACTGTCTAGGCGTTGAACAGTACCGGAGATAATGGTGATCCCTGTGGTAGGCCAGGATATATTGTTGTTGGGTCCGAAGTCCAACTGCCACATCTAAAAACTACTTTCCGTTGGAAGAGGGCTGCAGCGATCCAACTAAGGAGGAATGGACTTACTTTTAGTTCAAGAAACTGAAGCATTAAAAAATCCAATGGTACTCTGTTGTATGCGTCCTCAAGATCAATCGCTGCAGCAAAGGTTTCAATGCCTAAGTGGAAACCTTCATAAACATCATGGGCATAGACTGTTGCATTGGTCCAAGTTTCTCATTTTTGACGGTACCCTCCCAGGGTAGGTGGGAAAACACCTTGCCTCTATAGCTGGCTTGATATTTTCCTGGCAATTACATTCTTCAGCAGCTTGCCTATTGTATTCTGCATGGTTATAATTCTTCTTCTTCGTCTTTGCGTTCATCCGGAGTGTTTTTTTCCAGATGTGATTGCGGTGTGTCTGTTATGGCCCTTGGGCCGAAACCCGTAGGCCAACACATCCGACTTTTAGCGTACATTTTTTACCAGGTTAG
Source organism: Cepaea nemoralis (assembly GCA_014155875.1). NCBI lineage: Eukaryota > Metazoa > Mollusca > Gastropoda > Stylommatophora > Helicidae > Cepaea > Cepaea nemoralis. The sequence goes on along the minus strand of JACEFZ010027516.1, from coordinate 128,017 downwards.
CATTCCTGGGAGACTCTCACTTTGTGGTACCGTCCACCTCAAAGCTGGTCAAGTTGGAACAGTCGAAGTCTGCACGTTCATCCCTCAAATGAATGCAGGGACAGTCCATAGCATTTTCCGTCATCCTGGTGGCTTCCATAATTGCAGAGCCGACACATACCGCTCAGGTGCTGGGCTCACCGAGGGAATCGTCACGTCCTGCTCATGGCTGCTTTAATTCCTCACTTCAATATATTGGTCATTTCGTTCGCCCTGGTCCGTTCCCGCACGAACCAGACAGGTCTGCAGACGGTATCCACTCAGCGAGTTTTCGGACATGTGCTAGTCGTTGCGCCCGTCAGAGCTGCTCCAGGCAAGACAGACATTCGGAAAACTATCTAGTCAGAGCTGTTCCGAACAAGAGCGGCATTCGAAAACTAGGTAGTCAGAGCTGTTCCTTGTACGAGAGACATTCGGACGAGACATTTCACTCGGACGTAAATGCGTAACGCCAATTTTTAGTTTGCCACCCGTAGGACGGCACTTCCGGCTTCAGCAGGCATATTTTAATGAGGTTAGCCTTCCTCGGGTTTCGAGGCACGTTAGACTTGTTGTGATGTTGCCCACATCTCAGCTGGTCAAGATTGAACGATCATCGACATCACAGGTTGACCCTCAGGGTAAGGCAGGGGTAGACCATGGGCCTGTCCAAGGCTATCCAAGGAGGCTTCCCTAATTGCAGAGCCGGTGCATATTGCTCTTAGACTGGGCTCACCCAAGGAGTTGCGACGTCCTGCTCATGGCTGCTTTAGTTCCTCACATCCATGTGTTGGGCATCTCGCTTGCCACTGGTCGCTCATGCACACACCAGGAACGGTCAGACTGCGGGCGACATCCACTCGGTAAGCTTTTGCTTTTGACTTCGGACCACGCAATAGATTCGCTAGCCGTTCGTTCCATTTCGTGTTAGTGAGACGTTTGTTTTTCACTTTTGTCTGCACTATGAGTTAGATACAGACAGTTTTCGTAGCCATTTCATTCGCTGGGACACTTTCTGCATTTTAGAACTCGCTCACGAGGTAGGCTACATGTGCTGCCGGCTCAGCACCTTACCTCCGTGCAGCAGTGAACGAGAAACGGCCAGGCCCTTTCATCTGAGAATCTCTCATATCCCCCAGCTGAGAGCCTTCGAACAAGTATCATAACTGGGCATGTAGCGTGCTCAGTATGCCTTCTTTCTTTTTCGGTGGGTATCGGCCTGGCTCTCACATCCGAGGGTTTGTGGCATAGAGGCGTTCAGCCTAAACCCTCGACAGAGAGCCTTAGAGTATTGTCCGGACCAAGAACTTCTGCCTTCGTGCGCCTGATTTAAGATTTTGACCGCTATCCTCAGTCTACCTGCAGAGCAGCAGGTTGTGTCTCTCTTAGTCTGGCCCCTATCCCATGAACTGTCCGATATGTAGTTTTCATCCATCGGCAAGCACGAGGGGTCGATGGGACACGCAAGCTCCCCCACCACGGCAAGGTGGAGACACATCGGGGGAGTGGTTATAATTCGATATCCCTGAATTTTTTTGGGGGTCTTTGTCAGGTTTCGGCAAGGGAATCAGATAGCTGTGTAACCACTCCTCCTTGATGCTAGCACTCTCTATACTGTTGTTGTACATGTCTGCTAGTTTCTCTAGCTCATTGTCGGTACACCTATTGATGTCGTCGTATCTTATGCCAGCAGGCCCTAGAGCGCTGTTTTTTATCGTCGAAGTACAGCCTTGATTTCTTTCACTGTCACTGTGTCTTCATCCGAAGTGTTCTGGGCCTTGTGTAGCAGAATGTGGGTATTAGGTGGGAAAAAGCTACAGCACGCTTGAGCATCGGGATGGAATGGGAAGAAAGATGCTCAAGTCGTGACTTAGTTGGTTGTTAGGAGTTAGTTTACATCTGGGGCTGAAGGAGAGAAGTCGACATGTTGTAAGAAGGTTGATCAAGCTGTCATCTATGTGAAATAAAGATATTTTGTATTCGCCCAAGACTTGTTAGTCCTCTATACTTCACACCGTTACAGAGGATGAAATGGCGCCGATGCCAGGATCCGTGCTTGGACTGTCGCGGTAAATAGACCTATTATTTACTTCAAGCAACTGAATTTAGGAAGCCCTTTGACGACGATGGAACGACGTAATATATTTTAGGGGAGACACAGCGACTAAAAGCCTGGCCAGAGGTAGTTGTTGTGATTTCCCAGAAGAAGAAAAGAAAAAAAAAAAGCAAAGCTGAAGGTCATCTTGTTGGATCAACGTCATGCTGTTAGATTATAATCAAAATGGATGGTCAGCTTCTTTTTGTATGATGAGCGCCACAATAATTGCTCCACGCTATACTGGACGATCAACGAACGTTGCCAAATTTTATCTTTGCTCGTTTCCAGAATGTTGACGCCGCTACTCTGGGTGTGCTGATTTAGACCGAAGCTCCTTGTCAAGTTCGGCTGAAGTACTGTTTTTTTTTATCGCCGTCGTCCAGTGATGGTTTTGATCGCCATAGCCCAGTAACTAGCCAAGTCATTGTTACACAGTCCGCTTCGTCAAATTTTGCTGGCCTTGGTCATTGTTATACAGCTGCTTGTCAAGTTCTGCTAGCCAAATCATTGTTACACAGTCCGCTTCGTCAAATTTTGCTGGCCAGGTCATTACAATCGAGCCGTTGTCAAGTCATCTCCGGACTCCGTTGTGTGAGAGAGCCGCTTTGTCAAATCAGTCAGCCGCTGCTCTACACTGTCGGTTGTTTTGAGAAGCTGACTATCGTTCATTGCTGATTTCAGAGGGCTGGCCAGTGCTGTCCTCTGATCACAATCGTTCCTTGCCCTGTTTCAAGAGCCCGTCCCTGGGTGGCTGATACGTTCAATCGTTCTTCACTGTCTTATCGACGTCGTTGTTGTTCCTGTGGAGTCCTATCGAGCCCAGTCGAGCCTATTGAGCCCAGTCGAGCATTTTTGATCCTTACGGAGTACTGAAGCCGCTTTGTCGATCCTGGTTCAAGCACTCGTGTACCAGATACCGTGCTTCTCAGTCTCGGCATACAAGGGCATAGACGTCAAGGGGAAGTTGTAGGACTTCATTTTCGATTGGAAAATTTAGTTCAACAAGAAAAGGGGTAATATAAATAACTTTTTCTATTAGATAGAAAATTATTGAGTTTCAGGAGGAAGATAACGTCCTTTGGTTAATTTAAGACTGTATATTAATAAGTATTGATTGTTTTTTTTTTTGCTTGAATAAGTGTAAATATTTCAGCATAGCAGACCCATCACAGCACAGTAGAGAAACAGGCATAATTGAGAATTATTTCGGCTGAGCTCAAGACGAGTTTTTTTTTCAGGTACCAAGGAATATGCAGAAGAAGAAGTAGGAATATTGTTTTAAGGTTGATAGAAATTACAAAGAAGTTAATATGAATTACCTATATGTAGAATTACAACGTATTAGTACATGGTTGGGGGAATTAAAAGAGGCAGTTAGTGAAGTAGAGAATTTTGTAGAAACGTTGAAGAACAGAACGACTAGACAAGACCCTTATAGATTTAAGGTAGACTACAATAGAGTAGGAAAGAATAACAGGAGACAGCCACTGCTTAATAAAGACAGAAGACAATATAGTTATGACGAACCAAGACCTGATGTATGTAGGGTAAAAGACGGTGAGAACAGACGTAATGGTGAAAGGTCGGACTGGTATAGGCTGTTATAGATACAAGAATGGTCCTGAGAGAGACTTTTCCAAGAAGTTATGGAAGTGGCCATCCTATAGCAAGACTGCTAGGAAAAAACGTGACGACTGGTTTGAACAAAGACGGAGACAGTATCTGAAGTCAGGGTCAAAGAACAAAGTGGAAAACGTAAGTGAAAATTCAACTATTCCTAAGGTGATTGCCAATATGACTGTTAGACAGGAAAAGAAAACGACGGTGTTAATAAAGAGAATAGACCGAGAGACACAGACGCAGACAAGTAATACGATAAATGATAGTACGCAGACACATATGGATACTGTAGAGAAGACAACCCAGGTACAGTCAATTAAGAAAATAGAAAAGGGAACGCAAACTATTAAGACGGTGGAAATTGCGGAACCACCTCAGGTGAAATTAGAAAAAGTTGAAGTTAAGAAAGATAGACAGACGAGAACCAAAGACGAAAGGAAACCAAAGAGGAAAAGTATTGAAGAAAGAAATAGTAGTATGATAGTTAATAGAGGTACTGCCATGTCAAGTTCCTCAGGTATAGACATGAAATTAATCCCCAAATGGTGTAGAAATATTAGGTGTGAGAGTTCAGGTTACGGAGAAGATATTTCTACCGCCGCATATTATAGTAAATACCGTGATGCTGAGACAACTGTGAATACTGATGATTCGGAGAATGAGAGAATTGCACTACGAGCAGATCCTGACTCGAAGCGTGATGTTCCCTCATACGGTGTAGTTGCTGGTGGACAGACGGACAGAGTTTTGGTTAGTGACTCTTTAGAACTAGATACCAGTTTATATGACAAGAAAGTAGGGAAGGCTAAGAGACGAATACCAAGAAAGAGAAAGAAAGTCAGACGTTCTAAAGCCGACTATGGGAATAGGGTCGACGTGTCTGCAGTAAATTATTATGAGTCTGATGAAGGAACTATTATCAGTGTGTCATCTGAAGACGAGATGGGGAGATGTAAACGTTACGTAAGGTATACAGGAAACAGTGAGCAGACCGACGCAAATAAAGGAAATAGAAAGAAATCATTTAAGAAGAAGAATAATAATAGACAGATAGCGGGAATTTACTCAACGACAGAAAGTGACTTAAGAAAAATAGAAGAATATATGACCTTAAGACCTGAGTACTTTAACAGGTTAACAACAGATAGTGAAGATGACATAATAAAAGAAAGACGTACTAATGTACTGAGAGACAATGAAATATTTAACTTAGATACACTCTATAACTGTTAAAATTCCTTGGGTGACGAAGGACATATGGAATAGTTTTGGCTTATGAGAAGAATTGCGGTTTGAGCATATAGATATATGGGTTGTCTAAAATAGGCAGATGCATATTTTGATGTAGCATCACATGGTACAGGGTAGGCAATAGTGTTGTTGAGGATAGAGAGTTACGGCAAATGATATTCTACGTGGATACGTAATACAGGATATCTTGTGTTTGGTTGCGATGTAGGGAGAGTAAACAAGGTAAAAATAGTCCTTTGTCCGGAATAGGATAGATACAGAGAGTTAATCACGTTGAGTGATGTATAACTGGTGTGATTAAAGTAGAGTAGATTCAGCACAGAATTAGTAGAGAGAGAGAGATAAACTAAGTATGAATGTTCGTACTAGAAATGGTTCGACTCAGAGCTATGACGTGATGTCTGAGATAGTTTCGCTTGGTGGTTTGAGAAGTAAGTATAGTATTGTTGACAGGCAAACCGAGAGTGTCTGGTGAGGAGATATAGATTGAAGGAGGAATTGAGTATCCTGTGGTAAAATAGCCAGTTGAACGCGAGAATATTAAGACTAAAAGACTGTAGAAGTTGATGCTTGAAGAATACGAGTTACGTCGTGCTTGTGGAGAAAGAAGAGCTGATTAAATCTGAGAAAGTTGTTGTGTGGAGAAGTATAGGATGATAGTTACGAGGTTAGTGGCTCAGCGGAATGAGGTTTGTTTTGAGAGATAGTTGATAGTGTTGTAAAAGAGATATAGTTTGCGAGAGATAATATATAGATTCTGACCTTTGAAAACGAGTGAATGATTGAGAAAAGTAGAAATAAGACAAACATATGTGCGTCGAGAATGGATAGGCTGATGGCAAGTGATAAGTACAGCATGCATGTACGAGGCGTTTAGTTCGTACGTGAGTATAAGTTCTAGACAAACAGGTATTCGTCGCGATGAGTGAAGATAGGAGTGAGAGTTTGGAGACGTCGTCCTAAGTGAAGTACATAGATAAAATATAATAGTTGCGCGTGATATATCTTGTGTCAATGTGTGTAGAGGAGATCGATACGCTTAGATTGTGGTGAGTGATTGCTGGAATGTTGAATTGGCGTCTAAATTGTTTCTTTTTTAAGTAATAGGTATGGACACGTTAGGTTGTCGCGATGCGAGAGTAGTCGTGAGATGAGAGCGAGGTTGTGTATCACTGTCCGTGTGAATATGCGAAGAGTGGTTGATAAGTGACGTTGATAAAACGTGGAACATAGAGTATGCGAAAATTGAGAGATAGTAAGAACATGATTAGAGAATGGTGATGTCTTTTCGTTAGAATATCTGACGTTGGAAGGAAATTATGGAAGTTGTATGACAGGTTGACGGAAACAGAGTTAACATTCTGAATGATGTTTCATAAAACATGTTTAGTATTGTTGACAGGGACGTGTCGAAGCAGGAATGCCTAATACTGAGAAATGAGAAAAGTGAGGTCTGCTGTCAGTTATAAGTGGCGTGGGTTGCTGTTCTGAAAGAATCCCGATAAATAGGAAGAGGAGTGAAAGATACGGAGGTAAACAAGGTTAGTTAAATGAATGTTGGAGAACGTGTTCCGATAAGGGTGACCGGTTTGATTATCGTCACGATGCAAGAGTATAGGAGAGACTTGAGGATAGCTTAGAGTAGTCGTGGTGAGATGTTGGAAAGTAATGATACGTTAGTTAATTGCGTCGGATAGACGAGAAACTTAAAAGTAGAATTAGTTATTGGTACAGTAGGTAGATGTATTGGTGAGAGGTCTATAGTAAATAGACAAAATTTTTTGCTGGTCGTAGTAGGGTGGAGATGCCGTGGTTAACGGTAATGATTAAGGAGTTGTAGTGATGCTTGGGTCAAATCCAAGGGAAACAATTGGTGTGCCGAGCCACAGGTTCTATTGGTAAATAGATGACTACTGGTACATTGAGATAACATTGGGATAGTAATAGATAAAATGAGTTGACCTGTAGTTTACAGTGATTATATTCCAGATATTGTGATGTGTTAGGAGTTAGTTTTGTAAAATGTTGTGAGGGGAGATAATCAATGTTTGACTTCCAGAAAAAGGAACGGTCATTTGTTGAGTAGTGATTTTGGTTGAGGGGAACAAGTATTGTTCCGCGTTATGATGATCTGTAGGTAACAGATATATATAGTATATGTATATACGTATTTTGGCATTAATGCTTGGCATTGAGTTGTTTTGTTGTATAACAAAATAGGCATGACTTGGCTGAATAGATATGTGTTACATTGGTTCGTATAGGAGGACAATGTTGTTGGGTCACTTTAAGTAGTTAATTCTATGTGAATTATTTTTTTTGAAAACCTTCTCTTTAGCGAGAAGACAGTTGTTTTATTGAATCTGAGTTTTTAATGCCTCATATATAATATGTTTGTTTTGCTTGGTTTGGTCCTGTAAAATGATTGTTATTATTTGATTTTAAAATAGGATTATTGAGTTCCTAGATTTTTGCGTACAAACTATTGGTCCGTAAAAGAGACCAATAGTGATAGGTAGTAATAGAATATTTTCTTCTGATTTGATAAGATGCATATTATATGATTTTAAAATGTATTTTTCTTTAAATGAGTTGGGGGGTATGATGTCCTGTTTTGATTTTATTTCCCTTCACTCATAAGTTGTTTTGTGTGTTAGATTACCTTGTTAGTAAATATGTTAGGAATTTAGTTAAGTTAAGTTTAATTTACAAATAGTTATGGTGTTGTGTAGAATAAAGACAATACATAGGGCTTTATTTAAGACCCTTCGTTCAGAAAAGAGTTAATAAAACCACTGAGAGCTAATAGAGAGACACATTCTCTTTGTGAAGAATAAGTTCATGGGTATTCTGTTGCTGTGATAATCAGCGTAGATAGGTTGATATGGCTATGAAGTATTGGAAACATACGACGGGGTTACTACACAAGTAAAATGGATTGGACGCCATATTGGAGAAGAAAAGATTAATGAATATAGCAGTGGGGTAAATAAGGGAAAAGTTTTGAATATAGTTTCCATGGGGTCAGAAGAGCCATGATATACACGGGATTGCTGGTTTATAGAAGAAGAAGTGGGTAACGGGTTAAGTATGAAGGCAATTAGCAAAACATGAATTGAATCCATGTTTGACACTGTGGATAGCAGTACAATAGTAAAGGGTTGTAGGTGTGTTAATGAGAAATGAACATTGTGGAGACATAATGACATGGGGTTTTTGAGAGTCCGTGATATATGGACTATTGATTACAAGCAGTCACAGACATGAGTCAGGGGTAGTATATTGTTGCTGTTGATAACGGCATAAGTGGAGGTTTTAGTAGATATGCCCATAATAAATGGACAGTAAGGGGTCGCTGAGAATTTTGAGAGGTATATTATGTGAGGTGATGTGTATTGTAACAGGTCTTGAGGGGTAGTGGACCTTTTTAATTGTGTCCTCGGGATGTGTTTTGTGGTTGACATTACAATGCGAGGTTGAGATAAGGTTCAGAGCTATAAAATTGGTAGTGTCTGTAATATAAAGACACTTGGGAGTGTATAATATTTTTGATGGTTGGTATTTGATGCTGTAGATAGCAGCGTAAATTGTTACCATAATAAGTGGTACTGTAGGAGATATAATTATTTTAGACTTTATTACATAAAGTCTCAAATGACATAGGGGGGTAAAGGTGTGTGGGTTTAGGTGAGTGTGGTTTTTGTGTGTAGAGTTCTACTTCTTCTTTGAATCTCCGGTGCGCACCGATTCTTTGTCTTTCTATCATGTGCGAGTGTTCTCAAGTTGATTGAAAGTGAGAATTAGTAAGTATGTTGGTGAAGACAATAGGGAGTTTGTATCAGAAGAGTACAGCGTTTGAAATTTTAAGCGGATTGCTTATGAAGTGGAGAAGAAGTATTTAAGAAGATGTGTTATGATGTATTGTATAAAGTTGAGATTTAAATGTTATTAATATATGTTATGTTACATTTTGAATAGCCAAGAAGTTCATAGTGGTGGCAGGGAAAGAGTTACGAATAGACTATTTACTTAAAATAAAGTTGGTTTGGGGAAGATTAGAGGAGTTGTGGGAGGTAAGGAAAGAGAGGGAATAGAGTAGGGGGATTGGGAGTAAAGACTTTTTAAGGGAAAAAGTCTTTAGAAAACATAGGAAGGTGTAGCAGAATGTGGGTATTAGGTGGGAAAAAGCTACAGCACGCTTGAGCATCGGGATGGAATGGGAAGAAAGATGCTCAAGTCGTGACGTAGTTGGTTGTTAGGAGTTAGTTTACATCTGGGGCTGAAGGAGAGAAGTCGACATGTTGTAAGAAGGTTGATCAAGCTGTCATCTATGTGAAATAAAGATATTTTGTATTCGCCCAAGACTTGTTAGTCCTCTATACTTCACACTGTTATACTTGCACCTGTCTGAGGTGACCTTCTTGGCCAGATTTCGGCATCCAATGTCTATCTTTTTGCTCTGCTCTAGATAGCGTTCAAAGAGGGCTTTGCCCTTGTCCTCGTCAGTTCTCTGCCAGATGAGGTCAGCACCTTGGAAGTCAGAAATGCTCTTATTCTTGACTACATGATTAATGCTTCTATGTAGTCGCCAGAACAATTTAAGTGACGTGTCTGTGCTTACTCTTTGACACACCTCTGCCCATTTTTCGCTTTTAACCACCTTGACCAGATTTTTGAAATAGTTTACTTTTGTGTGCATCTCTCTTTCTAAGTGCATGCAGGGACTAGGATGACCAGCTCTGTTCTTCTTGGCATTTTTACCTAGCGTTGTGTTATGTGCTGAGTCGATTAGGAAGACAAGATTAAGAAACATGACTTTCCTTGAAAGTGTTTCGAACACGCTACTATCGGGTCGACAAGCAAGCGTGCAAGTCACTTCCCTGTCATGATTTATATATTGTGGTTTCACCAAAGCAGCCAAGAATACTCTTTAGACAGTACCGATATCTTGCTGCAAACTGAAACCCTTGCGGGCAACAAACTTATCCCTTGAAGGCTCAGAGATGCGGTTTTAAGGAAGAATGCTAACTTGGGTAAGCCACATGCCTTGGAAGAAGTTAAGACACAACGACGACAAAACATAAACATCAGAAAGAGGCAACAGAAATTTGTTGGCCACATTATGAGAAGAGAACAACTTTGGACAGTGGGGAGCATTTTGTGTGATATTCACTGGCACAGAAACGGAGCAAAATGCTGACGACCCGTTGCCGTGAAGTTGGAACCTCAACTAACTAACTAACTAACAACTGAAATGTTTTGTGGAAAGACAGAATACAACAGAGAGGGATGGTTCTTGTCCGCCGTTTTACATGACACAGAAATGTGACAGCACACGAGTGAAAACATGTTAATGGGAATCGAAGGTTTAGAGAAACATGATCACCGAGGTCAGCTGGCATGGCGCTTTATGATCACGATGCTGGTGATACTGTTACTAGTATGTTAGGAGTATGTTTGTGATATATTAGGAATGCATTTGTGGTATGTTAAAAGCATTTTGTGGTATGTTAGGAGCGTGTTTAAGTATGCTAGGAATGTGTTTTTGGTGTCTTAGGAGCGTGTTTGTGGTATGTTTGGAATGTTTTTGTGGTAAGTTAGGAGCGTGTTTGTGGTATGTGTCACATGATCGACCGTAAGTTCTGCTTCGCGGCCAGTTCTGACAAGGGCGACCGCCGCGCTATTTTTGGCCGACTATATCCCGAAAAGGATTCCTCTTTTTAGTCGGTTCTCCAACATTCTCGAAGCTCTTTTTGGGATTTCCTCTTGAATCCGGAAAGAACTCAACTTCTGCGTCTCGGGTAAGCGGGGCATGTTTCCTTCGAGAAAGTCGCTGTAAGCGAAGTTCTCTTTCTCTCGGGAAATCACTCGAGACCCCTGTCATTGTTAAACCATCGCCAGTAGTTTGCTGGCTGTGCTACTGAGACGACGCCTGTCAAGCGGCGGTGTGTGCTATTCTAGTGGTGTATTAATGGAAGTTAAAGATTCCCTACATTTATCAGAGCCACGTTGGATAAAATATGTTCATGACTGAAGGTAAATTAATTCACTTTTACTTTTTACACATTGACATTATCTACGGTGTCCATTACCCCATGTGGACAACATTCACCTTCGGATTGATAAGACTGTGAGGGTAAAACCATATTCGGCTGCTTCGGTGGTTGTCTGCTCACAGGACTATCATTCTGAGCCGGTGAAAGACCCTACTATACCTTCTCCTTGAGGTTGACCGGGTTAGGGGTAATGGTGACATCGTCTATGGTCCTTTTGGCTAAGATCAAAGAGTAGTATTTCCTAAATACTTTCATTTGGTCTGGCTGCACTACTCACTAATGTTTGTATTTCGGTGTGAATATTGGTGGCCCTCCTCTGGGGGCAAAGGCTATTATCCGGGGTAGGGGCCTATTCCCTCGCGCCCCTCACATCCGCCTAACCGTACACACACAGACACACACACACCACTCCCATAGACTGGGACTCGAACCCAGGTGCCCGGCACCTATTTGGTCTACTTATCTATATAAGTATACCACATGCCCGGGGCTTGCCTCGCTATATTCAGGTGTCCCGATACGGATCGGGGAAGCGGAGGCTGCCGGCAAGGATATCTGGGGTACCGAGGGCGGGTACCCTTGGACCGGAAGTCGGAAGTACCGGAAGTTACAACTAGACATAACCCTAGATATAAGGAACAAAAGAAAATACCCGCCAAAAATTCAAAAATGATTGCCATTTTTAGGGGGGGGGGGGCGCGTGCGAAGCTATACCCTTCATATAAGAAAATGCGCCTTCCGGCCCCCGCGATGGCCCTCATTTGGGTATCAAATACCACATTGTATACTACTTCTTATGTGGTTATTTCAACGCCTGCGCCAAGGAATGGGACAAGTCAGGAGAAAACAGACAGGGTACTGCTCTTGCAGAGACCTTGCTTGAGACGGTTGTTATCTGTCTAAATGACGGGACGCCCACTAGGCTATCAATGAGACCGGGGGACCCTGACAAGGCCATCGACCTGTCACTTGTATCCCAAGAGGCGGCATCAGATATAAAATGGGGCATCCTTGGAGACCATGGAAGTGTACACCTCTCCTATTCTGTGCTGATACCTAATTCCAGCACAGTTAGGGCTATAAGAGCTCGCAGGGCATTCAGTTATGATTGCGACCACTCTTCGCTCTTGGAGCGCCTTAGGTCACAGGGAAGATCTAAACCAACAAGAAGAATCTTCACTCAACCACCATGGTGAACACCAGAGGTCGCGAATTCATGTAGGGAAAAGAGGGCGGCCATGAGGAATTGGCAGAGGGTGCGGAGAGCAACCAATTCAGTTGACACAGAATTGGAAGAGGCCGAAAGGTATAAAGAGCAACCAATTCAGTTGACACAGAATTGGAAGAGGCCGAAAGGTATAAAAATGTAATGATGCAGGATATTAAACTCCAGGCAGCAGAGGTAAAGAGGTTTAAGTGGGAACAGTTTATCAATGAAGTCGGTGGGGATGTGACATTGGGAAAACTCTGGAGGCTGCACAGGCAGATGAAGAGACAGTTGATGCCTAGTACACATGGAACCATTTATGATGTTATCAACCGACCAATGGCAACTGACAAGGACAAAGGGGAGGCTTTTCTTGCCAGATTTTTAAAACAGACGGATCAGCAAGATAGGGATATTAGAGATAACGTCAGAGAAACCTTGTCACGGGTCACTAGGAAGGAGGACTGTGAGATTAAAGTGGAGGACATTAGACGGGTACTGAAGCGGGCTAAAGACACAGCGCCAGGTTCGGATGGGGTGAGATACTCCCATATCAGGAACATAAATGATGGGGACTTGGAGGAGATGGCTCTTTGTTTCAAACTAAGCATCAATTCGGCGGAAATACCCCACGATTGGCTGCATAGCTACGTGGACCCACTCCCAACGCCAGGTAATGATCACTCCAGACTTAATGGATAACGAATCATAACCCTGCAAAACACGTATGGCAAAGTCCTCGAAAAGATAATGGCACGCAGGCTCCAGCAACATTTAAATAGTCGGAATCTGCTTCCCGAAGGACTCGGAAGCTACCGGCCTGGAAAGGACACCTGGGCCAATGCTGCAACTTTTGCATCATTTGATGTCTAAGGGGGCTTCCAGGATAAACAGGAGACAGTGGCGGTAGCTCTTGACCTGGATGATACGTATAACAGTGTTAGGTATGATCAGTTAATACACACACTGCTGGATATGGAGGTCTGTCCATGCCTTGTTATATGGATTGCGGCAGTCCTTTATGAGCCTAAGGTTGCACTGCGCATGGGTTTCTGGACTTCTGACCCCTGTACTATTACACCTGGGTTGCCGCAGGGATCTGCCCTATCTCCAGTGTTCTTTAATGTCTACACCAGAAAAATCGCAGCTATTGAGACACCAGGTGTGGGTAGAAACTTGACATTTGCAGATGATATGCTGGTGTACAGACAGGGCAGAGACAGGGCAAGTTTGGCGAAAGACTTACAGGTGGCGGTAAACAAGTTGCCGGAGTGGTGCAGAGTCGCAGTGGCCATTATAAACCCAGACAAGGCATCGGTGGTGTGGTACTCCCTGGATAACCTGATCGTCAAGGCAGATGTCTCAGGTTAGAGGTTGGGGCTTTATTGCAAAGGCTAATGGGTGAGTCTTGAAAAAGGATCGTCTGGCATATGAGACTACGACCTCCAGCATAATAATGGAGGTGGAGGCAGTAACAACGGCATTCCGGTGGCTAGAGGAGACTACTGCAACGACATGTTTTATTCATTACGGATTCAAAGAGTATGCTTAGCAAGGTGGAGAAACGAGTGTTTCGTGTGGAATGGCTCTCGTCGCTTCAGAGGTCACAGATTGTGAGAATTGTATAGATATTTTTGCCCTCGCCATGCGGGTGTACGGAGGAATGAACAGGCTGATAGGCTAACAAGGAATGCACCTCTTTGTGGAATTTTGCCTATGGACAAAGGGGGGGGGGGGGTTGTCGTGCGCTTGTGGGACCAGGAGAAGAAGGCGTAGGAACAGATTGAAAACCCATTTGTCGAAAGAATGAGATTGCAGGGGATCGGCAAGGGTTCTGGAAGAATCTCAAAACTGAGAGCGAAGGCCAGGAAACTTTTAATCAGATAGCGGTGGTAACGATTAGTATTATGACTCTTCGCTGGCTGTTGAACGAGGGGACGGTGCACACATGGGAATGTCCTGAGTGCAGTGATGTCGGTTCTTACCTCAACTCAACTCAACCGTCTTCATCTTCTTCTTCTTCTTCTTCTTCTTCCTCTTCTTCTTCTTCTTCTTCTTCTTGTCATGAAATGGCTGGCAGGCCACGATCCCGATAGAGAAAACGACAGAAACAATTGGGGGGGGGGGGGAAGAAGTGACGGTCCTGTAATTTTCAAAAAAGACAGCGATCGTGACTTCAAACACTGGCCGTACGTATTGGACACGGTAGCGAAGTCCCTGGGGAACGGAAGAATTGGTTACCGGGGAAGTTCGGAGCAAGATCAAACAGTAATCGCGTGGAAATACGGTGAAAAGAGTCCTTTGATCTAACGGAGAAACACGATGGAACTGGAGATCGTCTTTATTAAAGACGGTGATCAGTACGATGTACGGAGATCAATCAACGAGGGAATAGAACAAAGGCTGAGGGTTAAGAACAAAACAAGTGACGTAGTCCAGCCAATAACTTTGGACTGAATGTACGGTTTTACAGACCAGTTGAAGATTGCCTTTACAATAGGCGGGTGTGGAGTTAATTGAGTGCCGAAATAGAATATATATCACTAAGTCTAGGTTGTGTAAAGTCGACCCGCACTTTTCCTTTATGGAATTAAGTGGTATAATTTTAGGCCGGAATTATTCAATAAGGTGATTATATAAATGTAGCTTAGAAATCTAGCCTAGTGAACTTTTGTGTGTAAACGTAGTATAGAGAGCCGACCACATTAGGCTGAAGAGTGACTTAAGTGGCGTAGAGTAAGGTGTCTGTACAGTCGGAAGGATAAGTCTATACTAGGATTTATGTGCTTTGTTTTAGCGTATCACTCTTTGACCTTGTATAGAGTAGAGTGCTGAACTATTCTGTCTTATACAAGAGTGTAGTATTATGATGATATATATAGGCTACCTACTGAATATAGCCGTAGACCTAACTTCACATATCATAGGTAGGAGTTGAGTTTCTCTCACAGGCCGTATTTTCTTTGACAGGTTCCCTGTACTTGACCTGGAAGATGATTATCCATCTGAGCCGAAGCATTTGTTCAGATGCGGGTGACGTGATAACGAATATGAAAAGGGGAATCCTGTGTAACTATCGTGTCAGATAAGAGTGAGTAAACAGGACCCATGAAGCTGTGTCGCTCTAAGTGAGATGATAAATAAAGGTATTCAATATGTCTGAATGCGGATGAAGAGGACTATTTAAATATAGACCCTAAAACAAAAATGGAAAAAGACAATCGGTGATAAGTTTCCATGATGGACAATACGCAGTGAATCACCGATATAGGGTTAGACTGGTGGTTATGTGTTTCCAAACAAAGGACTATATTATCAGTCGTATTTTGGTAAACAAAAAGACCATAAATAAAGAAATCAAGCAGTGTTACTCTGACATTCACAGGATCTAGAAATATTCCAGATTATCGAATGTGTAACGAGAAAGACTGTAACTAACATTGAATTCAGTGGAGATATATTGTTTAATACGTTTCCAGAACATATTGTCAACAAAACCATCACCATTCAGAAAGAAACAGCCGGGTGAGAGATTCAACACTATGTCCTTTGTGAAGTCGAATGGCTGTATCGTGATGAAAAAAAACTCTAATGTTCAACCTATACAATATTATGTCACACATTCAAAATAAATACCACCACATATCTTCACACCTATCCATTGCACACCCAAATTACACTTTTCTGCAATAAATGTTTTCTCATGTTGTTCGAAACCTGTGTTTGTGGGGTTATGTGCTAAAGGAACGGGAAGAGGGATATTGTCAGAGAGAGAGAGAGAGAGAGAGAGAGAGAGAGAGAGAGAGAGAGAGAGAGAGAGAGAGAGAGAGAGAGAGAGAGAGAGAGAGAGAGAGAGAGAGAGAGAGAGAGAGAGAGTGACAAAAAGACGTTAAATAAAAATGGGTGTATGTAGAAAAATGTCCACCTGCAGAGAGAGAGGGAAAAACTGAGAAATAGGATAATTAACAGGTGTGCCGATTGAATCCACTTTCCCCCCAGGGACAACTAGCTACACTTCTTCTTCTTCTTCTTCTTCTTCTTCTTCTTCTCTTCTTCTTCTTCTTCTTCTTCTTCTTCTTCTTCTTCTTCTTCATCTTCTTCTTCCTCTTCTTCTTCTTCTTCTTCTTCTTCTTCTTCTTCTTCTTCTTCTTCTTCTTCTTCTTCTTCTTCTTCTTCTTCTTCTTCCCTCGACGAAACCACACCAAGCCGTCCCATCTGTTGCTATCTCCTGCACCTTCCTCTATGCCATCCCAGTAGTTATTCATCTCTGTCTGTAATTATCTTCTTCGTGTTTTTTTTTTTTAGCTTTCCTTCTATTTCCTTTGCCTTGTGGGTTCCAGACAAGAGACTGCCTATTTATTTTGTCATGAGATTTTCTCAGCGTGTTCTATCCAGCACCAACTTATCTTCATCACCTTTTGGTTCACATGAATATGTTTAGTGCTGTCCTTGGATTTTGTCATACCATTTTATTCGTGTATTCATTTTATAATTAGTGGATGTTATATATTTTTAGTAATTCTTTTAGTTGTTCCCCATGTTTCTGACCGAAACGGAAACATAGATTTAGGTTAAAAATTATATGTTTGTTGTTAAGTTTAACTTCCTTCGACTTCCAGACATTTTCTAGCTCTATGAAAGCACCTCTTATCTTTTGTATTCTTATTGTCTGTGTCTGTTACCCCTTCATTGTCTACGGAGCATTTCAAATAGGTGTATGATTCCGCTTAGTGAAGTGAGAATTCACCAAGAGCGATCTGGCCCTTATTACCTTTGTTTTCTCTCATTATA
The DNA here is from genome assembly GCA_014155875.1 of Cepaea nemoralis. Classification (NCBI taxonomy): domain Eukaryota; kingdom Metazoa; phylum Mollusca; class Gastropoda; order Stylommatophora; family Helicidae; genus Cepaea; species Cepaea nemoralis. The sequence continues at coordinate 110,976 of JACEFZ010027516.1, read as the reverse complement.
TTTGTCTTTGCTCCATGCATTTTCAGACCTACATGTTGTAACATCTCATCAATTGATTCATTTGTGTGGAGACATTTCTTCAGTCCAGTTTCAAAGTACTTATTTTAAGGGGACTGTGCTGAGCTCTATACTCCCTCTAAGCCGAGAAACCAGAAGTTTGTGCATGACCATTACTGCGAGTCACATATGCTAAGAGTCAACTTCGAGTGTAACCAGGCCATGATTCAGCATATCACACTCGGATGGGCTGGGTTTAAATCTACATTTCTATTTCCTAAACAGACATTCCAGTGTCAACAGATTCCAACCCAACGCTCAGGGGAATATACCCCGAGATAACAATCAATTAAGAAAATAACAACACACTATCTGTACAATATAAATGAAAACATGGCCTTTTATTAATTATTAAGTGTGAATAAACTTTGAATATTCAACTACATCGTTACATTTGCATTGCTGTAAGAATCAGACGCACGGATACAACCGTTAATAATAAACTATGCACATGTAATAACTAGAGGTCAGCGTGGCCGCGGGGTTTAATGCACATGCGCATTCCATACAATGGTGTGTTGGACTTTAATGTTGACTTCTCGTTCAGGAAGCAATGGCACATTAAAGAATCTGTCATGACCTTTGTAGAACGCAGCTCTCCTCACGCCATAACTGTGCACGTTAAACATCCTTCAGCATTTAGAGATCAGAAAGGGCCGGCAGAAAATGCCACTTTCCAGGCAAAATGTACCAATAATAAGACATATCCAGCAAATAATATTTACAGCATGTCTGATCCAGGTATACCATATTGGGATCCTCATCGATGCAGCAGGGTTAGTGCACTGTGTGGACTTTGGGAGGCCTTAAAGCAAGTATTGAGATATTTATGGGTAATGAAAGTAATTCTTGACTCACAAATAAAACAGAAAAAAAAAGAAAAAAGAAAAAGAAATAGCAAAAGCATCTTTCTACCGTTACCTTCATCACCATAGCTTATTCGTTTTGTTTTTTAAATACTTCTTACTTTTTGAACACATTAAAGTGCAATAAATTTCACACACAAAAATCAATCCTCCGATGGCCGAAACATTGTGAAAAGATGGAAGCTTCTGACGATCAGACGGCTTTTTGTCGTGCTTGCTCCTCTGTGGGGTTTTTTATCACATGAATAAGACTGGTCGCTGATTAGTCGTCTATTACTTTATAGACACACAACATGTTACTCATAAATTAGAACAACAATTTATCGTTGTTTCAAAAACGGTCCATGACTTCCACTACTGAGGCGGCATCCAAGCTCATTCTACCGTAAGCCACGCTTGTCCTATCAGCCGATTGTCGCTTGTGACTTCTCCATTTCCACAAGACAGCAGCGATTATGAGAGTCAGCAAGACAGAGCCAGCCACAATTCCAGCGACAAGTTCGATTCTCAAACTGTTTGTTTCAGGACAGGAACTTGGTTCTGATAAACAAAAACAAAACAAAAAATGTTTAAAAAAAAAATTAACAAATACAAAGAACACATAATACAATAACTCTGTGAACTTGTAACGTATGTAAGTTATGGTTTCTAATTTCATGTAGGTTATGGTCTCCGATTTCACGACGGAAGCCAGATGATCTATTTTGGGAGACAATTGAATCTGTCATCGACAATTATGGTCACTGCTAAGAAGGAAAGCAATGGCAAACTACCTTCTTTACTGATACCAACATAATAATGTTTCGTAATTTAACAGAGAATCAGAGAAACGGCGTGACTGTGTATTCCACAGGAACAGCCTCGCTAGTTAGGGATAGTCATGCACTAGGAAATATTTAGATGGTTTGACCACATGGTATAGTCGAGACAAGAACACAGAGCTGATCCACGACTCTGTTGATCGTGTAGGATTGCGACATATGACCGCCCATGCTTATCGGCATATCACATGATGATGATGTATGAATAGGGTAGGGGTGTGTGCCATGCCTTCAATTAATCTAGTCAAGTAAATAAGACAAGGAGTTGATACTTTCAACACCTTGATGCATGTAATGCCTTGATTGTTTTATTGATTTGATTGATTTAAGAATCGGTATCATAGCACACCGGGCAAATAAAAAGTTGATCTCTCTCCCGTAGAAAATGGCGCTCGGTGTAGATACTGATCATTCCATTACTGGATATATGCTGCTTGCCTTATATTGTATAATCCAGCGACATACGTGAGGTGTTAAATGGTCAATATCGCACCATTCATCTTTACATTCTAGAATATTTCCTAGTTCCCAATTTAGTTTGGGCCTATCATGAGAGGCGTGCAACAAGGATGCGTAATATCTCTATGTCTTATTTGACTATAAAGTGACAATATGAGAAATTTAGAGGATTTGAGAGGAATCGCCATCAAAGGACACAGCATCAATACTATAGGATATGCAGATGATGCAGTATTGATTGCAGATAATGAAAAGGTTCTGAAACATTTAGTAGATGTGATTATTGTACACAGTGAACAATTAGGGTTAGAGTTAAATTGTAAAAAATCAAGATTATGATCGTCTTTGATGAAGATTGAAATATCACCATGGGAAATCCAAATAAATCGGAAAATTTCTTAACAAGTAAATCGATACAACTCTCTCGGAAATTTCATTACATCTAATAAAAGATTTCTTGTAGAGAACAAGAATCGCAATTACAAAGATATTCTTTTGCAAGATAGAAAACATGCTGACTAATTACAAGCTAGTATTTGCAATGGATAAGAAGATTGCTGAAGTGCTATACAGAACCAAACTGGGACGCAGAGGTGTTTCCAAGGCACCCGGGTCGGGTTTATATACTGGCTAAGGCCTATTGACGCGTCCTCGTCGAGATTCCTGGGCAACAGGTCCCTTCGGGGTCCTGGCTAAAGTCAGTAGGGTCACCGATTCCTCCGAAGTCGGAGAGTGTCTGCCTGTACGGCGAGGAACCACCAGTCTGCACATAAATAAGCCAGACAAGGGACAATGGATACTGACGCAAACCTCAGGTCCTGTATGACATCACACTGATGTTGGACAACTGATGTCTTCAACCGACATACAGGACTTAGCGTTAGAGCTCAAGCCAACGAACACAAGCAAGCAAGCAGAACCAAATTGTTATATGGATATGAAACACAGACAGTAACAACAATCTGAGATACATTTCATGTCAGTGGAAATTTGGTTTCTGAGAATAAAAATACAAATAATACCACAGGGGGACAGAAAAACCAATGTATAAGTAATACAAGAAAATAATTAAAAACCGTACATTGATTCAATTAAATAGGCGTATCTACCGGATTAAAGCTGTTTATATCCCGTTTCCGTGGCTAAATGCTTGCGAACGCGGTTTGTGAGCCGCTTACCAGGCGTTCGAAACTCAGCTGCGACCGATTTGTGCAGGAGACCGTGCCGCGGTGTCTTATAACGTGTTGGTATGGGAGCCGGTCGTTCAGAAAGCAATGGTAAACTACTGAACATAAAACTTGCCATGTACATCAACAGCAGCTGAAAATGCTGATGTTGACCGCAATGTCCTGTAAGGGATATGCCAAAAAAAAAATATTTTCACCCAGTCTAGTACCAAATTATCATCACCATGGACTATGTGTCGCAAAGTTCTCATCTCAAAGGTCAGCAAGCAGTGGAATGGGCATGGCAAGTGATAACAGCCCCACATCTTTCCGAGGAGCATATTATCATGTCAGCCGGTCAGGATTCCACGAAGCATATAAGAACTGGCTGAGATAGGACATAGGCTGTACATGTTTTGTCCACATTTTATTGTCCAGGGGTTGTTTATTTTATGTGCGGCATTGTCAAACAAACTTCAACGTAATGCTAAGAAGCACAGTTGAGAGGTATGGAGTCAACACTAAACGTATGATTAGTTAGCTTACAGTTAGTTAGTTAGTTAGTTAGTTAGTTAGTTAGTTAGTTAGTTAGTTAGTTAGTTAGTTAGTTAGTTACAGCAGTAAGTAGAACTTACTTGCAAAGATAGGTGTGTATACTGGTCCCCTTGTGTGTATGTTGTTGAGAGGGCTCTCAGCTCGACATTGGAAGCTTTGATCTGGAACACGACACAACATTGTAATGATTTGTTGGTTGGTTGGATGGTTTGTCGTTAACTTATCAGATCCCTTAATTCCGATGCATTTATCTTGGAGAGTCGTCGCTGGAGCTACGGTATTCGTGCATTGTCCGATGCTTTCAGAGGGCCGCCCTGCAGAAAGAGACCGAGCCATATGGGATAAATCCCGGGACAATGAAGTCGTTCTCTCGCCTTTTTTAAATGCTGTAATGTGTGGCTGTTGGTTTTCTAGTGACTGCCGCTTTCATCCATGATGTACTGTATTTTCCGTGGAGGACATTTGTGTTGGCATTCTGGCGGCTGCATTATGCCCAGTGTACCTGTGCGGGATGTTGGCTTGCTGAGACTCAAGTCTGCTCCAATGTTCACATAGAACAGCTAGGAGCATTTTGTGTGATATTCCCTGGCACAGGAACGAAGCATAATGGGGACAACCCATCGCCGTGAAGTTGGAACCGCGACTAATGACTAATGACTAGTTTCGATGTATTGTCAGGTTGTTTGAGCCCTGAGAAGTGCTTGTGTTTGTCGTAGTGATGTCAGTGTACAGTCGTATCTCCCAATCCATACCACAGTGCCACCTTCACGGGGAAAGTATTACAGAGCCCCCCCCCCCCCCTTTCTCCAATATAAAATGGACAACAGCAGGATGTGCTAGCCCGACAGTGGATCTATAATCTCCCGACATAAGTATTAAGATGTTATCTGGACTTGATGCAGCTCAAGACAATCGGGCATATCTCTCCACATGTCGCGGTGTTCTGGGTCAATTTTGCTGATGATATTCACCTATGCCACTGCCTCAATCCATCCAGCATAATTTCTCTTGGTCTGCCTTTGCCTCTCTTCCCCTTGATCTTTTCAGTTATTCCGATGTTCTCCAATGCCTCTCTTTTCATCACATGACCAAAAGAATCCGTTTACAGGTGGTCGCTTTAACAGAATTCCACCACTAAACTCAAGAACAACGACGAAATTATGGAAGGCAGAATTATAATATAAGCCAGAACGATAGTAATGACAATTAGAGAAATTATAAAAACGTTGCCACAGCGATTAATTATATAAGGAAGAACGATAGTAATGGAATTTAGAAAAATTATGAAAACGTTGGCACAATGTAAATTCAAAAGGTAAAGAAACCGGTTTAATTCATCAAATGCACTGATCATATTGAGCTGGACCCCCATTTGTATAGACCAATGAGTTCTCGTTGGGTGACGTTGTTAGTATAACACCGACCACCGTTACGGCCAAAGACATTTCCTGGTACTTATTATAGGCTGGCTCGACCTGCTAGCCCTAGTCACTTTTATAAATACGGTTCAAACTCATAACCACCGCGCCCACAGGCAATCGTCTTCCGACTATCAGTTCTATTCCATCAGTTTGATTAACCGGTGTTTTCCAGCCTCAATTTCTTCACAAATAAGCTTCAGAAAGTTCTGAAGTGCCTCTGGTATCAATTTCATGAGGCTTTGCTACAACTGGAACAACGGTGCATGATATAAAGGGGCTGAGGGCAAGCAATCATCTCAGCCTACGGATAATGACGTTGATGATAATGCATTACAATACGTATATTATATGCAGATGCCTTAGCTGTGGATTATTACATAGTTTTATCAGGTTATATCTGCTTCTGTCCTTTATTCAGTACAATTGCCGATCACTACTTATGAAGTAATTTCTCATGCTAACTCCTACCTGAAGTATTGGTATTGATTACCAGAGTGGAAGACCCATCCACTGTGTTATCCGTGCCAAGACTGTGATTACTGTTGTGTGTGTACCATCTAGCTTGTCCGGACGGAAACCCAGGCGACTCTAATACACACCTGCATGTTGCTGTTGAATCAGTTACTATCTTGCCATCCACTACACCAGGTCCAACTGGACAGTGGCTGTAGTCTATGGCAGGTATTGGACTACCTGTAAAGAATAACAGTCCAGTAGTGATATAGCATAAATAGAATCATCATTAAAGAAAACGTATAATAGTATGGGAAAAGGACATAATAAGTCTGGTCGAGGGATTACTAGCCTGCAACTCAACGCTATAGTAACTGGTCAGGATACTCTTCGTTCCACTAGTTATTTTAGCGGACTGCCCGTGTGTCTGTTCAATTACTGTGTTTGTTTACTGTCTTGCAATGTAAAGTCTTATTTTCTCGAGCTATCGTATTTGTCAATCTATCGTAGCTGCTAGTGTGTTGTCTGGTTGTAATATTCGCTTGTGGCTAGTGGTGTTCAGTGTGTGTCTGATGCGTGGCTAGCAACAGGGGTTGTGTTTCGCGGTCGCCGCCACACTCATTACTGAGTTTCTGGGATCTCCGTGGTTAAGCTGTCTGCCTCGTGCTCCGCGGGTTATGGGTTTGAGTATCGACTCCGTCATTTGGTTCACGGATGTATTTTTCTTAGATGTTCCTACTGCCAGCTGGTGCAGATTGAACTTATTCATTGAACACGGCCATAATCACCTTGGTTTATCCAACGTTATCATCCCTCTAGCGATACGTAGTGTATCAACTGAGCTAAAGTAGTTTATGATATCAGTAAATAACATGTACATTTGACCGCCAGAGTAAATAACAAGGTTGCCTGGAAGAGGCTAGTTAAACTAGAACAGTATATACAATATGGCATAGTGCTACAGTATGATAAAAGCGCATTATCATCCCTTACAATATGAGAAAGCACATCGGCATTCTATATTACAATAATATTACTAAAGCCCAGTGGCAATGACCAACGAATGTTATTTGCCTTTGTCTTATATTTATACCACTACGCTTTTGTATGTCACTGCGCTTTGGGGTTTTGTAATAATAATAATAATAATAATAATAATAATAATAATAATAATTGTCTTTTATATGGCGACGTGTTTATTAGCTGACATCGCATCATTGATGACATCATATCATAGCTGACATGCCCCATTAGCTGATTCAGCTTGACTGCTCATTGTCCACGCTTCACGTCCATACAAAAGTGCAGGTTCTATGTAGCACTTCAACACTCCTTTTCTCGTTTCAATTAATATCTTTTTTTATTGATCAGTATGTTTTTCAACTTGCAAAAGTCTACCCTCGCAATGACAATTCTTGTTCTAATCTCTTTAAGGCATCTCCCATCAGACGTTATGACTGTTCTAAAATAACTGTATCGATTCACTTGCTTAAGAATATGTCCATTTACTCGTATATCACATTGTGGTATTTCCTTCTTCCCAGTGATGACCATAATCTGTGTCTTCTTAATATTCAGTTCTAACCCTAGTTGTTCACTGTGTGCAACAGCCGCATCTACTAAATTTTGCAGCCGCGCACTTTTTGTGCAAGATAGAGAACGGAAGAAGTCGTTATGAGGAAGGGGGTCAGACCTTGGGGATGGCGATAGAGATGGATTGATGTTAGAAACCAAGTTACAGATTTTGTGCTTTAAAGTGCATTAATACTAAAAGGCGTTAGACGGTTAGTTAGTGTAGTGATTGGGTGGTCTTTCGGACTAGGGATTTTTGATTTATGTTTTGGGTACCTAACGCCAATATTCAATAAAGCTTAAGTTTAATGTGATGACAACGCTTTTATTTTGATTTCCGTGACAACCAGGTCGGGTTGGTTGGGGGTGGTAATATTAATACTTTCTGTCATTAGACATAAGTTCATGACAGTTGGCGATTGTCTATATTATTTTTTTCTTTCGCTTCTGTTGTCAAGGGGTAGTTCTTGTAAGGCTTATTGGATACTGATCTTTGTACACACGATTTACACCTCTCCTCAAGGAATTGGTATAACATAACAGCGATACACATTTGATACATTATAATTTCTTCACGACACTATAAACACGTCGAGATAATTTTAAAACAATGTCAATAAGATACCTGCAACCGACACCTGCAGTCAAACTCTGTCGACGTAGAATCTCTCAAACGACATACGCATTCAAACTCTGTCTACATAGGATCTCTCAAATGACATCTGCATCTACACACAAAGTGGCGGCAAGGTGAGATTCTGCCATAATCATTACTTGGCTTCAACCGGTCTGACCCCGAACTCGGTCCAGGCTTGACTGACGCTTTGGAGGAGACGCCGTCCCTTACTCAGCGACTCGCTTTGCTGTCGTCGTGCAAAGCGTGAATCTGTGAACTAGCTCGATCTTCACGCTGAATTGCGTGAAGCCCCGTACTCTATCCACTTAGTACTCCATGACATGATTTAGCGTCATGGCAGTCATGTGATTAGGAGAGAAGCTTTGGAGCAGATCGTGATAACTAGAAAGATCAGTGGGAATCAAGAGGCAGAACAAGAGATATGATGCTGAATTGAATTCAGCGGTGGAATGGAGGAATATAATCAGCAGAGTTTATCCAGAAAACCAAAGACCGAGATCTTTGGAGAGATACGAAAGCCTAGTCTTCTTGGCAGGGCACACGACGATAGAAAATGTGTACAACAATTCAAACATACTCAGCTGCAATGTGTAATCCTGGCTGACAACATTTGAGACGCTGATTCTCGTACTGTTGGACAGATTTGGAAACATCTTGACGTAATATTTGTACTTAACGGGTCCCAGTTTCTCCGCGGATATACTCCATGTACATTCGGTTGAATAACCGTCATGAGTAAGGGAATCAAGTTCCTCAATAAGGCAGTGAGTGCTAAGTACGCCTTGACGAAATAAATCCACCTGTCAAAAAGCAACATCTGTGTTAGTCTTGAATATTGCTAAGTTATTGGACATTTAAATTAAATTATTATAGTAATGAAAGCAAAAAGATCTCAATGTGCACTGACACGAAATAGGATCATAGGCGATAAATTGGAATATGTAGACAGAAGAGAAATGTTTTAAGGAAAAGAGACAAAGGAAGACCAAGAGACAAAGGAAGACCAAGAGAAAAGATATTTTGTAACTTAACATCGTCGTATGGAGACACATCTATACTGGAAATGACTGGAATTAACGCGAGACAAGAAGATGTAGACAATATAGTATGGGTTATCATCATCATCATGTGTCGTGTCGATATTCGTAGGCGGTCATGTTTTGCCATCTCACATGATCACCAGAGTCGTGGATCAGCTATGTGTTATTGTCTCGACCATATCACGTGGTCAACCCTTCTCTGCCTTGCCCTTATTATTTCCCCTCAATCTCGCAAGTTGTCACAAAGTTGTCCAATTTATTTCTTCTGATAAGGTGTCAAAATAGTTGTCATTGTCTACGTCTAATTTCTCTAATCAGTTTACGGTTATCATTTTTATTTTTGTTTTTTAGGACTTGGTCATTGGTTTTTTTTGTCTGTCAATGGTAGTCTTTGCATTTTTCTCAGAAATCACATTTTCACAGCAATAAGATGTTTTTCAACTTGTCTGCTCATTGTCTACGTTTCGCTTCCATACAAAAGTAAGGGTTCTATGTAACACTTCAACAGTCTATTTCTCAATGCAAGTTACATCTTTTTATTGGTCTGCATGTTTTTCATCTCGCAAATGGTTACCTTCGCCATGGCGATTCTTGTGTTTCACCCTCACACTGTTTATTCATTACTAGAGGTCATCTCAGCTGTGTAACCGGATACATATAACACTAGCTTGCTTATATTTCATTAAGCGGTCTTCCATATATTACATGACACATCATGGCGATTTGTTTATATTTTACTGAGGGTGTGTTCCATAAAACAAACTTAAAGTCTTAATTTATGAGACAAAGAGAACGGATACTCACCCCTTTAATGTAGAGAGTTGCCTTAACGGAAGGATAAATATTCCTTGCACTACATTTAAACTCTAGGCTCTTTTTGGTGTGGTCAAGCTCAACCGGATCGCAGACTGGATTACTTGGCCGGGCTGTAAGTGTAAGACTGAATATATGTCATGATTGGATATGGCTTGGATTCAAAGATATCAATGTTTACATGAAAATATACACGTCTAACTTTAATAACAAACATTGCGAACAAATTCCCAAATCCCGAAGTTGCGTATGGGTGGACAGTAGAACTGAGGGGCTAGATTAATACAAAACAGTCTACAATCCGAAAGGAGTCTGCAGAATGTATAATTCTTAAAAACAAAATTACAACGAAATACATACTGGTATTAGTAAAAATGTAAAATGGTAGTCCATTAGCAGATACTACCGTTATAGATGTGACATTTTGATCTTTACTTATTGTATACTTTGTTATAACTAGGAACAATGATCAACTTTCTTCCTCGTTACATTTCATTCCCAGATAATCCATGATAACGTTATGTCCTCGTCACCTTTCATTCCCAGACAATCCACAACTACCTTACCTCCTCGTCACATTTCATTCCCAGATAATATATGACTATCTCACTTTCTGGTCACCTTTTATTGCCAGATAATACATGACCATCTTAATCACTCGTCACTTTTCATTCCCAGATAATCATTGATTTGCTGACGTCCTCGTCACTTTTCATTCCCATACAATCCATGACCAGCTTACTGGTACTACTCCTCTAATTCCCAGACAAGCATTGAACAGTTTACTCCCTCGTCATCTTTCATTCCCAAGCAGTCATTGAACATCTTACTCCCTCGTCACCTTTCTTCTCAATCACTGAGCACATTACTCGTTCGTCACCTTTCATTCCCTAATAATCATTGAACAGCTTACTCCTTCGTCACCTTACATTCCCAAACAATGTGTGCTCAACTTACTTCCTCGTCACCTGTTATTCAAAGACAAGCCGTAACCAGCTTACTCCCTCGTCACCTTTCATTCCCAAACAGTCATTGAACAGCTTACTGCCTTGTCACCTTTCATTCCCAGATAATCTGTGCTCATCTTACTTCCTCGTCACGTTTCATTACCAGACAATCTGTTCCCAACTTACTCCCTCGTCATCTTACATTCCAAGACAAGCCGTAACCAGCTTACTCCCTCGCCACCTTTCATTCCCAGACAATCTGTGCCCAACTTATTCCCTCGTCACGTTTTATTCCCAGACAATCTGTGCCCAACTTACTCCCTCGTCACCTTACATTCCAAAATAAGCCGTAACCAGCTTACTTCCTAGCCACCTTACATTCCCAGATAATCCATAACAAATTCTGAAAATTACTGTGTGCATGTTGTGTTAGACTGGGCCTACTGCTAGCTTCACGTGTAAAACGACTCATGACACTAACTACTGCTAACTTCACGTGCAATACGACTCATGACACTAACTACTGCTAGCTTCACGTGCAATACGACTCATGACACTAACTACTGCTAACTTCACGTGCAGTACGACTCATGACACTAACTACTGCTAACTTCACGTGCAGTACGACTCATGACACTAACTACTGCTAACTTCACGTGCAGTACGATTCATGACACTAACTACTGCTAGCTTCACGTGCAATACGACTCATGACACTAACTACTGCTAACTTCACGTGCAATACGACTCATGACACTAACTACTGCTAGCTTCACGTGCAATACGACTCATGACACTAACTACTGCTAGCTTCACGTGCAATACGACTCATGACACTAACTACTGCTAGCTTCACGTGCAATACGACTCATGACACTAACTACTGCTAACTTCACGTGCAATACGACTCATTACACTAACTACTGCTAACTTCACGTGCAATACGACTCATGACACTAACTACTGCTAACTCATGTGCAAAACGACTCATGACACTAACTACTGCTTACTTCACGTGCAAAACGACTCATGACACTAACTACTGCTAGCTTCACGTGCAATACGACTCATGACACTAACTTCTGCTAACTTCACGTGCAATACGACTCATGACACTAACTACTGCTAAATGCATGTGCAAAATGACTCATGACACTAACTACTGCTTACTTCACGTGCAAAATGACTCATGACCCTAACTACTGCTAACTTCACGTGCAATACGACTCATGACACTAACTACTGCTAACTTCATGTGCAAAACGACTCATGACACTAACTACTGCTAGTTTCACGTGCAATACGACTCATGACACTAACTACTGTTAGCTTCACGTGCAATACGACTCATGACACTAACTATTGCTAGCTTCACGTGCAATACGACTCATGACACTAACTACTGCTTACTTCACGTGCAAAACGACTCATGACACTAACTACTGCTAGCTTCACGTGCAATACGACTCATGACACTAATGTGGAATTGAACCTTCATAATTTTACACTAGGTGGACCTGGGAGCCCATGTCAATTTTGAAAAACCGAATCCATCCGGAACAGACGACCTCCGGTCATATTATTATGTATATGATATCCCGCCAGGAAAGGGCTTGAATTTGTCACACTTAAGCAGATGCAGATGCCTTTCATCCCATCCGGTACCACCCGTATCATCTCCATGGGTACTGTTTTGTAAAGTTCGTATTCCCCTATACCGTTTTGCTGAGTTTATGCGTAGGATGCTATTCCTGTTACATTATTGTCAACATGCTTCAACCCACTGCCATGCTTCAGACAGTAAATCAGTGCTGAGAAAATAAATAGAACTTACCTGTAAAGACAGGTGTGTACACTGGGCCCCAGTTCAGTGGGCTGTTGAGAGGGCTCTCAGCTCGACATTGATAAACTTGACCTGAAACAACATGATACAATCTGTTGGTTGGTTGAATGGTTTATTGGTTGGTTGATTCGTTGGTTGGTTAGTCGGTTAGTTGGTTGGTTGGTTGGTTGGTTGGTTATACGTTTGGTTGGTTGGTTAACCTGTGAATGTTTAGGGAAGACTGAGCTTCAATCTTCCCCCCATTTCCCCCCCCCCCCATTCCCCCATACATTCAGGCGCCATCAGATCACTGACACACACGCGGCGGAAACTGCTTTGGATACATTAATTAAATTAATTCGCTGTCTTTACAGACAATGATCAGACACTTTGAAAATATCACAGGTACCAATTTCATTAGACTGCAACAACAGACAAAAAGAAAGTGGTCGATATAACAGACTGGATAGCTGCCATAATCAAAAGCGCAAGTTCAGGACACCGGTAATGAAGCTAATAGGGATACTTTGCAATGCCTATGTGTCTTGCCCGTTGGAGGCTAATGCAACTATACCATTATATGCAAACATAAAAATGAGACTTGCTTGCTTGCTTGCTTTCGTTCGCTGGCTGTAACCTCCAGGGTGAAGTCCCGTATGTCGGATGAAGGCATCCTGTTGTCCAACATCAGTGTGATGTCATACCGGACTGAGGTTTGCGTGAGTATCCGTTGTCCCATGTCTGGCTTATTGGTGTGCAGAATTGTGGTTCCTCGCCGTGCAGGCAGATACTCTCTGATTTCGGAAGAATCAGCAATTCCACTACGTTAGCCAGAACCCCGAAGGGACCTGTTGCCCTGGATGCACGACTAGGACGTGTTAGTAGGTCTTGGCTAGTATAGAACCTGGCCTCAAGGAAAGTTAATCCGGTCAACAAATGCCCGCAGAAGTCGGATGTGTCGGCCTAACGGCGCAAGAACGCAGTTCTGATGTAAACAGGCACAACGCAGTCACATCCGAAAAAAGAAACTCCGGATGAACGAAGAAGAAGAAGAAGAAGAAGAAGAAGAAGAAGAAGAAGAAGAAGAAGAAGAAGAAGAAGAAGAGGAAGAAGAAGAAGAAGAAGAACCTGGCCTTAGTGCCTTGGAAACACCTCAGCGTTCCATAAAAGTGAGACAAACAGATTTCTTTGGTCATGTGATGAGAAGAGAGGCATTGGGGAACATCGCGTCGACTAGAAATATCAAAGGGAAGAAAGGCAGGGGCCAACCAAGAGAAATGATGCTGAATGGACTGAGACGGTAGCACGAAGGAATATCATCAGCGGCGTTGATCCATAACACCACAGACAGCGATCTGTGGAGAGACAATAACGCCTACGCCAACTGGCAAGGCATTTGATGATAAACGTGTGTCTTGCAAATATCTCAACTGTGAATCGGTATATTGTCCAGTTTGTCCTATGATCTCTACTGCTTTCCTTTCCTTACTGTAAGTATAGATTGACACGTATGAGTTCATTTCTCACGCTAAATCCTACCTGGAATATTGGTATCGATTACCAAAGTCGAAGAGCCATCAGTAGTGTCATCTCTGCCCAGACTTTGATTACCGTTGTGTGTGTACCATCGAGCTTGTCCTGAAGGAAACCCAGGTGACGATAACACACACCTGCATGTTGATGCAGATCCATTTATTATCTTGTCATCCACTACACCAGGTCCAACTGGACAGTGGCTGTAGTCTATGACCGCTACTGGACTACCTGTAAGGATACGTAATATTTCAATCGTGATTTAAAGGATACACCATAAAAATCAGGACAAATTGCATTTAAATAAGGAGAAAAGGAAACCATAACAATCTGGAAGAAGTATTATTATTCTTCAACTTGACGCCACTTTGAATCGAGTTGAATTTTTCAAATTGAGCTGGGCTGCCTGTTCGACACAGAATAAACTGAGTACCATGAAATGGCTTGGGAAGTAAAAGGATTGGAGTGATACTGACCACATCACATATGGAGTGTCGACTGGCCTATAGACATATGAGTTTAGCACAATATGTCTATAAACCTTAATGCACGTAAAGATTATATATATATATATATATATATATATATATATATATATATATATATATATATATATATATATATATATATATATATATATATATATATATTCACGCGCGGACAAATACACTAAACATTATGAAAGTCCTATTTGTTTCTAATACTTGAAGTGGCATTCTATACACGAAGCATAACTAATCGTCGGATTGTGCATAGTTCACACATTAAACAAGTTGTCAGACAGGATTGTGCATTGTCACCAAATCTGTTCAGTTTCTACGGCGAAATAATAGTGAGATCCGTCCTTGACATTCCAGTATTATCAGTTGGTGGGTTTACTGTAAACAACTTGCATTATGCTGATGACATGGGTTTGGTTGCTGAAAATGATACGAAGTGAAATTTGAAGGGCAGGAGAAGCATTGGCATATCAAAAAAGAGAATATGCTAAGCAGTTTGACATCATGACATGCAGGAACACCATGCAGGTGTTAGAAATGTTTTCCAGCACAAGAGACAGGAGTATGTGGACAAGATGATCACCAAAGCCACACTGCATGCACTGTAATAAGACTGCAATTAGTACTCTACCATCTGCACATCCAATTGTGTTGATACTATGTCCTTCGATGGCCATTCGTCTAATAACTTTAAATTCCCCTTAATAGTTTCAGTGTATTGGAAAATAAGTCTGAGATAGTACACAGCTCGGTCGCACACCTTCTCCTAATTAGGCTATATGGAAATGTAACTTGCAAAGTAAGACTATTAGACGCACTAATGCGGTAGGCATACTTCATAATAGAAGTCTGACTAATAGTCGTATTAATGGAAAACTCCAGTTGTAAAACTTCGCCGCGGTGCAGGTACGACAAGGGGGCTTCCGATCGTCAGACATAATCCGGCTTCCGAGAACATTTCGGCTCTTTATCTTCATGATCCTCTCTGGGAATGGGCCCACGCGGGTCGTGACTTTAGGGATAACATTTAATCACGATGTCAAATTATGGAGTACCGGTAAAGAAAATCAAGATGTATATAAAAGAATACATACAGAATTAGAACGACAGTTTTATTTCTAATAAACTGGCTTATAAGGACCCTTATGGCGTATTGCGTATTGAGAATATGTTGATAGCTTCGTCTCTAGAGCATTCGGATCTCTACAGGAGACATTGTCGATATCCCGTCAGCTGACTTTACTTCCACGAACATTTGTTGGCACTCACTCTAGGCTGGATCGACCTGAGAGCCCAAGTACATTTGCATCAACCTTACTGGATGGGTAATCGAACTCATGACCACCGGGAGCTAACGTTACACGTGCAAGTCCCTGCACTTATGCAGCTCCCATATATACTAATGGCGCCCATATGTACTAATATCGCCCACATGTACTGAAGTCTCCCTTATGTACTAATGTCTCATACATGTACTAATGTCTCATACATGTACTAATGTTTCCCATATGTACTAATTTCACCCATATGTACTAATGTCTTCCTGATGTACTAATGTCTCATACATGTACTAATGTCTCAAACATGTACTAATGTCTCCCACATGTACTGAAGTCTCCCATATGTACTAATGTCTCATACATGTACTAATGTCTCCCACATGTACTAATGTTTCCCATATGTACTAATGTCTCCCTGATGTACTAATGTCTCATACATGTACTAATGTCTCCCACATGTACTAATGTTTCCCATATGTACTAATGTCTCCCTGATGTACTAATGTCTCATACATGTACTAATGTCTCCCACATGTACTAATGTTTCCCATATGTACTAATGTCTCATGATGTACTAATGTCTCATACATGTACTAATGTTTCCCATATGTACTAATTTCACCCATATGTACTAATTTCACCCATATGTACTAATTTCACCCATATGTACTAATGTCTCCCTGATGTACTAATGTCTCATACATGTACTAATGTCTCAAACATGTACTAATGTCTCCCATATGTACTAATGTCTCATACATGTACTAATGTATCATACGTGTACTAATGTTTCCCATATGTACTAATTTCACCCATATGTACTAAAGTCGCTCATATACACTACTGTCTCCCATATGTACTAATGTCTCCCATATGTATCTGTTGTTAGTCAGGTCTTAGTCAGATATGACTGAGCCACCGTATGACAGTAGATGGTACTGCCTGCTTTCTGTTAGCGCCGAATGTTGGGCGGCGCTTAACAAACCCGACACCCCACATTGTGCAAACGGCTTCGGGCGGAAGTGCACAATTGGGAGGGTACAAGCCTTATCCTGGTTCGAGGAAATGCAATATAAAGACAAAATGTCATGGTAAGGCAGACCAGGCCCTAAGCCTTGGTTGGAAGCTATTCTATGATCGAAGCTCCGAAAGGCGGGCAGTTAGAGCATTGCTTTGCTGATCCGGCAACTTCCGCAGCTTGTCTTGTTCCAGATGTAGAGGTGTTACTTTTCCTCTGGAGTGAACTAGGCAGGCCGAGAGAGGGATCATGCTGCATGGGCCACACATGATCTCTATATTTTAGCCCAGGCTTTGTGCTATGGAGAGGCAATAACTCCATCCCTGGTCTTAACTGGTCTCGGAATCAAAGCGAGAGGCAACATTTACGGGTTATAAGTCCTTGTCAGTTGGCGTAGACGTGGGGCGCCACTGGTTGCCTCTGACGGTGGGAGACACCTACAAGTGTCACTGATCAGCTACCGCCCGACTCAAGCTGGGCAGCCCCAGGCCAATTGGGTGCTGATCCGCCACATCCTGTCTGCTTCAATGGGTGCTTCGGGCTAGGACAAAATCTGGATCGCAGGCTGTAAAACCAATGCACCAGGCACTAATAAGAAGAAATATAGAAACCTCAAGCTACGGCTTGCAACCTGGAACTTAAGAACCATATGTCCAGAATTTCCCACTGATTTGACGAATATTAACGATGTGAGAAAAACGGCTGTGATTGATGCCGAACTCAATCGTATTAACATTGATATTGCTGGCCTGCAGGAGACTTGGATCGATGAGACAGGATCACTCAGGGAAAACAATTACACCCTTTTTGGAAGGGTAGAGGGCAGGCAACATGGTGTGGGCTTTGCAGTAAAAAATTCGTTACTGGGAATGATTGAAATTCCAGCTGGAGGTAATGAAAGACTATTATCCCTGCGCTTGGCAACCTCTTGTGATTTTGCCACCATTATTACTGCATATACACCGAAACTCGCTTCCTCTGATGATGTGAAGGATTCGTTCTACGAGGAGTTAGACTCTATGATCAAGGCAGTTCCAAAATCTGACTACATTGATATGCTTTGTGACTTCAATGCTCTTGTGGGCAAGGACTCGAGTTCATGGCCAGTGTGCCTTGGAAAATACAACATTGGTCGCATGAATGAAAATGGGCAAAGGCTGCTGAAGCATTGCACCAGAAATGACCTATGTGTTACAAACTTTATTTTAAAAACAAAAGAGTTGCATAAGGTCACATGGAAACATCCAAGATCCGGCCATTGGCATCAGCTGGACTTCATCATCACACGGAGACAACATCTGAACCATACATCATTAACTCGAAGTTACCACAGTGCTGACTGTGAACAGATCATTCTTTGGTTGTTGCAAGAGTTAGACTGAGACCAAAGAGAATCTACACAGCTAAACACAAATCTAGCCCCAGGATTAATATTATTAACACTCACGATCCTGAAAAGCGCTTTGAGTTTCAACAGCAACTTGTAGACGCGTTCACTAATACATCAGAAAATTGTACAGTAAGTGAAAAGTGGGTTAAACTTAAGGAAACCCTTTATAAAACTGTGGTAGGGGTTTACGGCACTGTGGATCACAAGAGACAGGAATTGTTTGCTGCAAAAAGCCAGACACTGCAGCCCTTGATTGATAAAAAGAAGATAGCGCTCTTAAAAAACAAGGAAAGAACAACGCGTAACACTCTCAGTGAGCTGAAGCAAGCTTGTAAGAATGTGCAAAAAGCGGTCAGGCAGTGTGAATATGACTATTGGATCAAGTTATGTGAGGCCATTCAAATCGCAAGTGATAAGGGAAACATCAGAAGCATGTATGAAGGGATAAAGAAACCTGTGGTCCACTGATCAAAAGAAGTGAACCACTGAAAACCTTGACTGGAGAAATCATCACTGATAAGAAACAGCAGATGGATAGATGAGTAGAGCACTAATTAGAGCTTTACTCAAGTGAGACCAAACTAGCGGATGATGCCCTCAACGAAAAAGAGGCCCTGCCAACTCATGACCACCTGGACACACTTCCTACCATAACAGATGTTAAGTGTGCTATAAATGAACTTGCATCTGGCAAGGCTCCAGGTAAGAACGGGATTCCAATAGAGGTAATTAGGAGTGGACAAAAACCACTCACTATCCACCAGCTAATAGAGCTATGCTGGCGAGAAGGACAAGTCCCACGGGATTTCAAAGAAGCAAGCATCATATCGCTGTACAAGAACAAGGGCGATCGAAGCGACTGTAAGAACTATAGGGGTATTTCACTTCTGTGTACTGTTGGGAATCTATTTGCCAGAATTGTTCTGCGCAGACTTCGAGCCCTATGAGATCAAGTCTACCCCGAATCACAGTTAGGCTTCCGACAGAACCGGTCTACCATTGATTTGATATTCTCATTGCGACAAATGCAAGAGAACAAAATCAACCACTGTTTATTGCTTTCATCGACCTCACAGAGGCATTTGATTTGGTCAGTCGTGAGGGTCTGTTCTAGGCACTAAAGAAGATTGACTGCCCACCAACTCTTCTGTCCATTCTGGAATAGTTCCACACAGGCATGAAGGCATCTAGTTTGATGGTGCAAATTCAGAAGAGTTTGAAATCAAGAGTGGAGGTAAGCAAGGTTGTGCACTACCCCCCCCCCCCCCCACCCTCTTTGGAATATACTTCTCACTTCTACTGAAACATTCCTTTCGTGATCAGGATGCCGGTATATACATTCACTCACGCTCAGATGGCGGCCTCTATAAGCTCAGAAATTGAAGGCCAAGACTAAAATTTGGAAGGAACTAATCAGAGTTGCTTTTTGCGGATGATGCTGCAATTGCGACTCATTCTGAGGAAGAGTTACATCTACTATCTGCATTCTCCAATGCTTGTTCTGAATTTGGTTTAACAACTAACAAAAAGGAGACACAGATTATGTCACAAGGTGCACATAGCGTACCATCAATCTTTATTGACGACGCCGAACTGGAGATAGTAGACCATTTTACATATCTAGGATCAGAGGTAAATAGAATATTATCCTTACATCAGGAAATCAACATCAGGATTGGTAAGGCAGCACAACAACAATGAACATGTTAGCAAAAAGAGTCTGGGTGAACAGGAAGCTTACTGCCAAAACAAAAGTCCTCGTCTACCAAGCCTGTGAAATTAGTACTCTTCTTCATGGCAGTGAAACCTGGACAACTTACTCACACCAAGAGAAACGTTTAAGCAGCTTTCAAATGCGGTGTCTGCGAAGAATACTTGGTAT
Organism: Cepaea nemoralis; assembly: GCA_014155875.1. Classification (NCBI taxonomy): domain Eukaryota; kingdom Metazoa; phylum Mollusca; class Gastropoda; order Stylommatophora; family Helicidae; genus Cepaea; species Cepaea nemoralis. Next base: position 90,744 of record JACEFZ010027516.1, on the reverse strand, counting down.
TAAGTGGCAAGACAAAATCACCAATACTGAAGTATTGGAAAGATCAGGTTGTGAGACGGTGTGTTCCATGCTCAGTCTTCGTAGACTTAGATGGACTGGACACGTTAGGAGGATGGATGATGGTAGAATACCAAAGGACATCTTTTTGGTGAATTGCAAATGGGTAAGAGATCTCAAGGTCGGCCTCTACTACGATACAAAGATGTGTGTAAGCGGGACATGATTCATGTAGGCATTGATAATGCACATTGGGAGCAAGTCACCGTTGAACGTGTTGCATGGAGGGCAACGATCAGAAATGGTATAAAGACAAAGGAGACCATGATTGCAGGTTAAAAAAACACAGAGCGTGAGAGACGTAAGATGGTGTATGATGGTGCATCCACTGTGGACAAACATTTACAGCACGAATTGGCCTTATCAGCCACACTCGCCACCGATAATAATAATCTAATATAAATCATATATAAATATAATGATTGTAAAAGTATAATAAATATAGGAAGTGTGGATAACAGAAGCATAAAAAATACAGTACGTTAAGTTATACACAAGTGTACAGTAACAGCTTTTGGAATTCAACATAGGCCCTTGGGAGACTGCTAGCCAACGACCGAAATTCGTGGCGTACATCATTACGCAAGGGTTCAGTCACTTGTGTAGCAACTAGGACTGAAAGCGCCGTGAAGACAAGGGTGGGCACTGCAGGAGATCCCCCATCTGGAACGTCAATATTCTTTGCCCACATTGTCAAAGAACATTTCGAGCCAAAATAGACCTTATCAGCCATCGTAGACTTACAGCTCCATACTTTCAACCGGACTACATGAAATGAAATGAATGGTCATAATAATTCTTGATGGACAAACAACACACCAATTGTACATGCCTTAAAGCTCATAGCGCACAAGGCGCTCGACTCTTATCTGTACTGACCAATCTTCACTCGGTGGGTTATATGGTCATTGTAAAGCCCACCACCTTTATTTCCCAAGACATTCTTGGTACCTATGTTAGGCTTGCCGAAGTGGGGGGTGGGGGGCGCTTATCCGAATACCCCCAGCTACGGATCGAACCCATGACCACCATTTTGGCAGGCGAGTGTCTAGCCACTACGCAACGGATGGGTCCACTAACAGACAGGTAAACGGTAGAGGTATATTCAGTAGATGACTAATAGGCAGGTAAACGGTAGAAGTATATTCAGTAAATGACTAATCGACAGGTAAGAAGTATATTCAGTACCACAGAAGTCGGATGTGTCGGCTTAAAGACGCAAGATAGCAGCTCTCTGTAAACAGACACAACGCAATCACGTCCAAAAACACTCTCCGGATGAACGCAGAATAAGTATATTCAGTAGATGACTATTAGACAGGTCAACAGTAGAAGTATATTCAGTAGATGACAAGTAGAAGTTTCGTCAGCAGTAGAATATAAAACACACAACTCAAACATACTCAGCTGTAATGTGTAATCCTGGCTGACAACATATGGGACGTTGATTCCGGTACTGTTGGACAGATTTGGGAACATTTTGACGTAATATTTGTACGTAACAGGTTCCAATTTCGTTGCAGAAATACGCCATATACATTCTGCTGAATAGCCGTCCAGATTAAGAGAATCAGTTTCCTCATTAGAGCAATGCATACTGAGTACATCTTGCCGGGACAAATCTACCTGTCAAAGAGCCACTTTTTATGTCAGTCTAGAATAATTTCTTTGTTTTTTTTTTTTAATTTTTTATTTGTGACATGAGTGTACAATAAAATACGATAACCATATCTCTGGCATGAAGTTTTTGACATGAAGAGTACAATAACATACCACAGACAAATCATCTCTGGCATAACATTTTTGACATGAATGTACCAAAAAATAACCACATCTCTTACATGCAATGACAATAGAAGAGTAAAACAGCAGATAATAACCATATCTCTTACATGCAATGGTTGACAAGAACTGTACAATAAAAGACATTAGCCAAATCTCTGACATGCAATTTTTGACATGACTGTACTGTAACATCGAAATCACCGCAGAGTAATGAAGCTAACTGTTTTCAATGGATCCAAACAGTCAAAAATATGAGACAAAACAATGAGAGTTACCAATTGCTGAATCCATCCATCCATCATGTGCCATGCCGATAAACGTCAGCGGTCATGTTTTGCCATCTCACTCGATCACCAGAGTCGTGGATCAGCTCCATGTTTCTGTCTCGACCATGACATGTGGCCAAGCCATCCAGGTATTTAATTCTTGGTCTTCCCTTTGGTCTCCTTCCTTGGAACTTGCCAGTTGTCACCAAGTTCTCCAATTCATTTCTTCTCATAACATGCCCAAAGAATGTTGACTGTCTACGTCTAATGTCTCTAAACAGTTACGATCTTCATTTGTTTCTTGTAGGACTTATTCATTGGTTTATCTGTCTGTCCATGGTATTCTTTGCATTTTCCTAAGAAACCACATTTCCACAGCCATCAGATGTTTTTCAGCTTGTCTGCTCATTGTCCACGCTTCACATCCATATAAAAGTACAGGTTCTATGTAGCACTTCAACACTATTTTTCTCGTTTCAATTATTTTTATTGGTCAGTATGTTTTTCATCTTGCAAAAGGCTACCTTCGCCATGGCAATTTTTGTTCTAATCTCTTCAAGACATCTCCCATCAGATGTTATGACTGTTCCGAGATAGCTGTACCGATTCACTTGTTTAAGAATATGCCGATTTACTTGTATATTACATTGTGGTATTTCTTCCTTTCTAGTGATGACCATAATCTGTGACTTCTTACAATTTAATTTTAAGTCTAGTTGTTCACTGTGTGCAACAACCGCATCTACTAAATGTTGCAAGTCTTGTTCATTGTCTGCAATCAAGACAGTATCATCTGCATATCTAATGTTATTGATAATGTTATTTTACGTCACATACTTTGTATGTACACATTTTTCTCCATGTTTAGCCTTGTTTATGTTTACAACATTAATTTCACAATGTTTATTTTTCTTCCTATGTAAATGTATAATGCTCTTGATGAACGAAAGACGAGTGATTGGAAGGGCCGAATGTAAGACGGGCCCTCGCGCCCAATTTGTGACCCTAATAAAGTTGATTTGATTTGATTTGATTTGATTTTTGATATATCGTCTCCCATTGTTGATTCCTTCCATATCTTCCATATGTCTGAAAATATCTTCATTGTTCAGGGAAAAAAAGATCTGGAGACATTA